>RQIL01040336.1:0-16848 GCA_003951145.1 Jimgerdemannia lactiflua | reverse complement strand
TTAGTGTGACAGGGATTATGTCATCTTCTTCTTCTTCCTCATTTTCTTCAGGGTGTCCAGCCAAATCATTTTCTGCAACTTCCAACAGTGAGCTGACTTCAGTTGGAAGTTCTGAAAGTGTTGAGGAAGAGGTGTCTGCATGTCTTTCCAGGAGGTTGTTGAAGTCCTCTTCCTACAAAACAAATGAGTCACTGCTATTTCCTTGGTCTTGAGGAGTGATGTCAGCAGTGATGATGTCACCACTGATGATGTCATCATCAGTGAAAGGCACGGAGTACTCTTGCTGCTCTTGTGGTCTCCAGTCTATGAGGTTTTCTTCCACAAAATATGGAACATCTGTGGGGTTCTGTGGGGCGCGGATTCTCAGAGGGGGGCCTTGGAACAGGGCAATTAATCCTCTAATAAACTGGTCTGGATTATCTTCAAGAAGGGGGTTCCAGAGGTCTTGTACTTCTTCACTCTTGACCAGAATGGTAGATTGGGCCTCTTCTGCTACCATTTCTTCTAGGTGGTCTACCTGGCGGCTTGACAGCTCTTGAATGTCTGAGGTCTTGACATACTGTAGATTTGGAATGGCCCAAGGAGCATGCCTGAAGATTTGATGGACTCTTCTAGCCAATTGCTGCTCATGCCTGTCCATGCATGTGGCGTCTGCAATTTCTTGATGGCTGGCTTCTAGGAATTCTTGGCAGAGGTAGTGTCCCATCTCATACTCCTGCCACATGAGAAGGCATTGAGTGGCCATTGAGATTCTGGTTTCCATTTCACGGCAGTTCAGAGTATAGTGGTAGGGGTCCCTTGTGTAGAGGTTCAGACTGGGGATTCTTCTAGTGCACAGTCTCATGGCCCTTCTGATGTCATTAAATATCTGTTCTTGAACTGAGGGTCCTGGATGGCTCCTTGACCTTGCTGTTTGGTGGGTGATGGCAGGCATTTGTTTGTAGTGAGTCTTCTTGGTTGTGGATGCTGTTGTACCTCTTCTTGTTGCTCCCTTTTTATATTCTTGAAGGTCTTCTCCTTTGGTCCAGGGGTAGGGTCACCTGATTGTCAGTAGTATACCACTGAAGTCATTATGAGTCATTATGAGTTTCTGATGAAGATCATCTTAAGATCAAGATGAGTCACGGATGAGTCATGTCATGCACTTGGTGGCTTGCAAAGTAATAGCAGTCTTCAGGTTCTGATGTCAGCAGGTTCAGAAGGCATCGTCACAATATATAAACCAAATAGTTTTTTATATATCCTGGAGGCTCTTCCATAAATAGAGATGATACCAAAGACAGACTGATAGATTCCAGGACAAGTGCATTTAATATATTTAAGCAAAGCAGAATTTAATGAAAACAAGCAATACCTGTATTGATTGGCCACATAAAAAACTGAAAAATATAAGATCTCCATGATGAGGATAACAATGCAAATGTGACTTGTACAAGGACATTTGTAGCTTTTATTTATGTGCTTCCACTCCAAATTATTATGTAGAAAGAAATATAAATTAACCAAAAAAAAATTAGGTCATTTTAATATTCCAATTTCGGTGGTCACATGAATGATCCGAAATCATATTTTTAAACCATGATCAGGTCAACTGTGCTCTGCAAAATCTCCTCTTTGCCTAAGGGCTCCTTCACAAACATTAATGTCTCCTTTACTTAGGTCTACTCCAATCTCCCATTTGCTCTGAAGCAAAGCCACAACTGAGGATATTCTCTTTTATTAGATTTCTATGAGATGACTATCATACTCCAGATGACTCTAGGCGACACCCGAATTTGGCCCAGGGTACTTATATAAATAGAAATAGTCAAGACAAACATGGTTATGACATCTGATAGGAATTCCAGAACTTCCATTATACATTACTAAGATATAATGCCCTCTAAAGTATATTGTAATATGCCCAGCTCAATGGATGCAAATTACAAGGATGGGTAGCTGTTGTAGATTGGCTTGAGCTCCCAGTTACTTTATCAAAAAGCAATAAAATGTTTAGATAATAGGTATAGGTTCCTCCTGTGTTGGGTTGGTGTCTAGTGGTATAATATTCAACAGCTGGAGACTTTCTGTGTGTAATTTCCTAATTTGGTGGCATTCTTGGGTTGCGAGTGAGTGGGTAATTTCGTATATTACAGTGAATTTGGCGGATTTCCTTAAAAGAGTGGGCTCTCTGGGAATCGGCAATCAGTTATTCTTAGAGTGGGGTTGCTTGTGTGACGGTGATCGAGTTTCCTTATGCATGTGGGTTCTGGATGCAGGTTGCTTGCGTGATGGACAATTGGGTTGAATAGTGCAGATTGGAACGAGGCAGATTCTGTGAGGCGCAGCAGATTGGTGGATAAATGTGGAATGATGCGGGCGAATGATGTAGATCAGCAGAATGCGGTGGATTGGTGGACTTCTTGAATAGCGGACTGAACAAGGTGGACTTGAACAATGCGGGTGATTGGCGGAATGTGGTGGATCGGTGGACAGAAACATGGACTTTGAATGCGGATTTCTCTTGAAATGGCGAGCTTCTTGAACAATGGTGGCAGATCTTCGGGCTTCAAAGTTTCGTCAATTGACTGGCTTTGAGAGGCAGACTTAAACTGGAAAACGGCGAACTTCTTTGAATCAAAAAGTGGACTAGAGTGGAAATGAAGAACCAAGCTCACAATCTCCTAGAAGAGGCTCTAGAGTGGGTGTTTCTCCTAAGTGTTGCAATCCTTCTTGAACCAAGTGGCTCTGGGCAGGCATATTCCTCAAAGTGTTATAGGCAGACTTGTCTTTTGCTTTGGATTCAATTTCAGAACTGAGGTTTATTCACTCTTGTCCCTGGGGTATTTTATATATTGTGGTTGCTACCTGGTTGCTATCTGGCTAATTATAGAGTGCTATTTATGGTGTGTTTGGGTGGCCAGCCACTGTCTAGCAGATAGCCACTGCCCACATTATTCCCTTCTTTGGTTATCTGGTTATTTATACAATTTCTGCAGCAATGATTGCTGTGCTGGTTACTATACTATGCTAAGTATTCATGTCATCTGGTTTATTCACATCATCTGGCTGTTCATGTTATCTGGCTGTTTGCATCATACATTTTTGTGGTCTGTCACATCAGCCCCCACTAAAGAATGGTCTGTCCTAGACTGTCCTTTAGTCATCATTCCAATATACATAGGCATCTTCTGCATCTATACCTGTGCCATCATCTTCTGTATCTGGGTCACTCCATTCTAATTCTGGATCTTCTTCTTCTTCTTCAGGAAACAGGAAGTCTACTTGTTGAAGAGTACTCTGGAAAGTGGTCTCATTCATCTGATGGATGTCATTGGGATAGAAGTGGGTCTGTACTAGGGCTCCAACATTTCATATGTATAGGGTATAGATTTATTTGGCAGTTCTTGCTTCTCAGCAAGTTATGCCAGCTGGTCCTCCAATGATGGCTGTTCTTGTAACAGTTGTTCGATGTTGTAGAAGACTTGTAGGTGGTGGATCTGAAGCAATCTCTGGGCAATGGCAAGGTTCTCTTGATGCCTCTGAATCAGGTGTATTGGAGTTTCTTCAAGTTGGCAGAACTGGGGCAAGGGAATTGGCAGGGCCTGGAAGGAGCTGAGGATAAGGGTCTGAAGGCGCTGATCTATCCTCTGGGTCATGATTTGTGCAGATATATCTTGAGGCGATTGATGTGAACTGGAGTCCTCAAGACACATCCATCTATACTTCTTATATAGATGCTGGTTCCTCTGATGTTGTGTACAAAATATGGTCCTTTCCATTTCAGTTCTGGTTTGGTGGTAAAGTTTGTTTCAATCATGCTTCTCCAAACTAGGACTTGATCTCCAATCTTGATATTCTGATCCTTCTGCTTCTGGTAATAATACTTTTTTTGTCTTTCCTGGGCCTTGATAATCTGATTTTGGGCATCTTTTCACAACTTATCTCCTTTTTCAAGAATCTTTCTGAGGTTCTCATAGTCAGTAGTTCTGGTCTTCTTGGCAAACATCATTTCAAAGGGCTTTTGTTTGGTTGAGACAACAGGGGTATTTCAGATTTCCCACAGTATTTCAGGTAAGCAGAGATCCCAATTGGTAGGATTAATCTTGGCAAGTCCTTTCTTGATAGTCTGGTTCATTCTTTTGGTCATTCCATTGGTTTGCAGATGGTAAAAGGTGGTCCTTTTCAGGTGGATCCCATGAATTCATGCATAACTTGAGATTATATATTCACAAATTCAGTTCCTCGGTCAGAGATGAGTTCTTCAGGGGGTCCATATCGGTGGGTGAGGTCATACAGGTGTCCAACAATGGTCAGGGCATCTGCAATCTCCATGGGGTATGCTTCTGGCCATTTGCTCAGATGTTCAACAAATACTGGGATATATCTGTTTCGTTTTGGTGTTACTGGAAGGGGTCCAATTATGTCTACTCCCCATATTTGGAAGATGAGAGTGGGTGGGGGAATTGGTTGCAGAGGGGCTTGATAGTTCTTCTTTCCTTAATACTTCTGGCAGATGTCACACTTCTGGATAATGTCTCAGACTTGTGTTCTGAGGTGGGGCCAATGTTGATAATCTTTTAGAATCTTGTCTTCTATATTTGTCTGTCCTTGGTGGGCTTTCTGGTGTTCTTGTTGGATGAGATCTTCTTGCTTCTTGATGGTCTTGTGAACTTCTTTGAGGGTGCAGTTCCGAGGTACACCCTTCCTTTGGCTCATTGGGTCATGCAGGAAAGAATATCAACATTATTGTGAGTTCTTCCTGCTTTGTGGATGATGTTGATTTCATAATTTTGGAGGAAAAGGATCCATCGGGCTAGGATTCCAGTGGGGTCTTTTTGGTGCAGTAGCTATTTGAGAGCTGCATGATCTGTTATCATGGTGAACTTTCTTCCAATTTAGGTAATGTTTGAACAAGATGACTGCCCATATGACTGCCAGGCATTCCAATTTGGTGCTCCCATAGTTGGTCTGCTGCTTGTTGGTGGCGCTGCTTGCAAAAGCTATCACATGGTACTGTTTGTCAGGTCCTTCTTGTGCAAGGATTGCTCCGAGGCCATTCTTGGATGCATCAGTGTACAGAATAAAAGGTTTCTGCAGATCTGGTTTGACTAGGATTGGTGCTGAGGTCAGGCAGTGTTGTAGTTTTCAGAAGACTTCTTCTTGTGTTTGTTTCCATTGGAACAGTACTCTTTTTTTAATAAGATTCAGATTGGGGCAGAGATTTTAGCAAATCCCTTAATAAATGGATAGGGCTTCCTTTGGGGTCTTGGGGACAGGGAAGTTGTTGACTTTTTCGATCTTCTTGGTGTCTGCATGTATTCCATCCTTTGAAACTACGAATCTAAGGAATTCAAGCTTCTGTTTGCTAAAGTAGCACTTCTTTGAGTTAAGTCTCAGGTGGTTTTGTTGAGTGTGTTTGAAAAACTCTTCAAGGTCTTGCAGGTGGTCTTTGAAATTTGCTGAGTAGATGTTTGAATCATCCACATAGACAATCAGGCAGTAGTGGATGAGAGGGACATATATTGAGTTCATTATTTGCTGAAAGGTTGGGGGTGCATTGTTGAGTCCAAAAGGCATTTGGAGGTACTCAAACAATTTTCCTAGAGCAAGAAAAGCTGTCTTTTGAATGTCTTTGGGGTCCATTGGTATCTCATGGAATCCTGCAAATAGATCTATACTGGTGAAGTATCTCATGTTTTGTAGCTGATCCAGAAGGTCATCAATTCGGGGCAAGGGGTATGCATCTTTTTTTGATTACTGTGTTGAGTTTCCTGAAGTCTACAACTAGTCTCCATCCTCCTTTCTTTGGTACAATGAGTATAGGGCTGGCCCAAGGGCTGGTAGAGGGTTGGATGACTCTATTGTCTAAGAGTTCCTGTATGTGTTCTTTTTTGAATGTCTTCAAGTGGTGGGGTATCCTGTATGGTTTCTGTCGGATGGGTGTTGCATTTCCTGTATTTATGAAGGAGTTCGGTCAATTGTTGTTGTTGCTGAGGTGTCAATTCTTCTCCAATGTTTGTGGAAGGCTTCACTTTCTCCTGGGTTGCAGAGGGGCCTTTCCTTTCTTCTGTGACCTTTTGCCATTTCCCTGTAAGTTTAATTCATAAACCTCTCTGTGTGTTCAGTTGAAATAAGGCACAAGGTGTCCAATGATGATTCCTTTTGGCAAGATGATGTTGTCCCAGCTTGTGTTGGTTGCTTGGGATTGTACTGGATTCATCTTGTCAGGGAATGTGAACCCTTCAATATACAGATTTCAGAATTCTTCATTGGGTTCGAAGAAAAGATTCCTGGGGTCTGGTGGTGCAAAGATTTCAATGGTGGTTTGCTCTCCTGCCTCAAGGATGAGGATCTTGTGAAGCTTTACTGGCTGGCAGAAAACTTTCTGAGGGCATTTATTTTGAATCAGCTGACCTGAAGGAGGTGTACTTCCTTCTTGTCAGAGCTTCCAAATCCTTTCATTTGTTTGGTTCCTTGAGTGAGCTTGGGTACTTCTTATAGATAAGGAGTCTTGTATTCCAGGAAGACTACTTGAGTGATTTTGTCTTCTTTGTTAATTTGATTCTATTCACCACTTCCATTTCTTAGAATGACCTTGATTTCGCCTATGTATCCTGGATCAATGGTTCCTCCTTCAGTAGAGAGTCCTTGAAGGGCTAGTAGGTCAACTGAATGTAAGTTCCTTTTGGTGGTTGCATGGCAATACCAGTTCTGATGAGCTTTGTACTTTCGGGGCCCATAGTGGGGTCATAAAGACTGCTGAGATCATAGCCAACATCTTCTTGGTGTGTCATTTTCAGTGGAATTGCATTGGGGTGAACTGTGCAATGTTCTTGCCAAGTATAGGCTGTCCATGGGCTGAGGCTTCTGTGGTATTAGATTTCCAACCTCTGATGTTTAGGTGTGGCCATCTTGCTCCAGTAGAGGGATCTCAAACATAATTGATTTCTCTTTTTCCAGTGGGGTCCAGGGCTTCCATCAAATTGATAGCATCATCTTTCCAACCTTGGCGAGTTGTATAGTGAATAAGAGCCAGGATATCTTCTCCTAGTTTATATATCTTGAGGACCTTTCTTGTGGGCTTCTTCTTTTTCTCCTTTCAAATCTGGGCTTGGTCATCTCCTCTCTTGAGTATGTATGCAATTACATCCTTACTGAGATGGATCTTTTCATATTGACAAGGCCAGCATCTTGGGTGCTTTCCATGATAGCAATATTCCATGGCTTGGAAGTGCTTCTTTCTTTCTTCAATTTCTCCTAGCTTCAGGAATCTGCATCCATTCACATCATACTTTAGTGGGAGGGTAGACAGGGGGTTGACTTCTGTCTGAGTATAGAATCCTACTCCATTTCTTCACCTTGCGAGTGTGGTGACTGATTCTTGGAATGAGGTTCCTTCTGCAATGATTTTTGGGGATTGCGGTCCAGAGGGCTGTCTGGCTTGCTGGTCCAATATGTGGCATTGATAGCAGTATTCTCTTAGTGAGTAGAAAACGACTTGATGGGGGCATCTGCCCATTCGGAAGGCTCTCTCTTGATGGGTTTTGGGCCTTGGGATGACTGGCAGAGAGCTGGGTCCAGCTTCTTCTTCACTCCAGGGGTTGTTGTCATTTTCTTCTTCTTGTGGTGCCCAATTTGGATCATCCCCTTAAACAATTGCAGGGAGCTCTTCATTTTCGGAAAAACCATCATCTTCTTCCTCTGGGGGTTGGTCCTAAATTGCTTGTACTTCTGCTGCTTCAATTTCAGGATTGGTCATGACTTGTGCATGGCATTTCAGCTGGGTGTTGTGAAGGCATTTCTTCTTTTTTCTCCAGTATTCAGGGCATGTAGTGCCAGGACTCTTTTGAATTCTCACATGTCTGGATGGGTGTTCTTCACATTTCTGTCTTTGGAGACATTTGGTGCATCCTCTGGCTTCTCCTGGAATGGCTCTGATTGTGATGGGGATAGTATCTTGTGCCCACACATTATCTTCTGGTCTGTCTTCAACCATGTCGATTTGGGGCCTTAGTCTGGGGTTATTGTCATTTTCGGAATCCTTTTCTTCTTCCTCTTCAGTGGTGGATTCTTTTCAGCTGGCATATTCTTCTTGAATGGTCACCTTTTTTTTCTTCTTTGATGGCTCGAAGCTGGTGACTTTAACTCAGTACTTCTTTCCTCTGTAATCGAATTTGAGTACTTGTTGACCAATGTTGACATCTGCATTCATTTTCTTCATCCAATTGGTGCCAAGGATCATGTCATAGGTGACAGCTTCAGTCACAACTGCCTTGGGAATAGCAAATTGAATGTGTCCAAGAGTAATGGTGATGTTTCGGACTTCTCCCAGGGGTTGAGTTCAGGCTCCATCTGCTACTATGATGCTGAGGCTAGAGGGTCCATCAATGGGCCATTGAATGCTAACTAGGAATTTCTTGGCAATGACACATACTGCTGCTCCAGTGTCAATGAGGATTTTCGCCTTCTGGCCTCTGATTTCTCCAAACAGGTAAGTGCTGATGTGCCTTTCTGTAGCTTGTACTGTTGGGGTTGCTGGTTCTTCTTGATGAATGGAGACTCTTCCTGTGTAAGATCTGGTGGTTCACAGTAACTTATTCCTTACTCCAGTAGGTGTCAGTTGAAGGAACTGCAAGAGTGGAACTTCCATCTTGGCTTCTTGGATCTTCTTCCAGGCTTCATTGTAGATGTCTCAAGGTATGGTCTTTGGGATGTATTTCTTCTTGGACTTTGGAGTCTTGGTTTCCGATTCTGGTTCTTCTCCCATATCTTCATCAGCAGAATCTGGTGGAGGTTCTTCTCCATTGATAGTAACTCCAGGGATGAAGGGTGAAGGATAACAGAGAGGTGTATCAACCTGCTCTTCTTCATCTTCTTGAATGGTTCTCCTGCTGGTTCTTTTGAGAGGCTTTTCTACTGCTTGGGGGCAGCCTACTGCTCTCTTTCTCTTCTGCTGGATAGACTGTTTCTCCATACTCAGCCTTGGTTGGGCACATGTCTAGGTCACTGTATTCTTCACTGTCACTCTGCTTATAGTCTTCTACTGGGTGAGCTTCTGTCTTGTTGTTGTAGGTATCTTTTCAGTTTGGTGGTTCAGAATTCCTTAAGCTGCCTTGGTTATTACATTCCAGGGCATAGTGTCCTTGCTGTCCACACTTGTAGCATTGGATCTCTGCTCTTTCTCTTGAAGGATAGTTTCGACTATCAGAGGATGGATAGCTCCTCTGGTAATTCTGATTTTCACGTGGAGGGTACCTTGGCTGATAGTTCTGATTTTCTTAAGGAGGATACCTTGGCTGGTAGTTCTGATTTTCGTGTGTGGTGAGCCTTTCAATCTGCCTAACCAGTCTGTCTACTTTCGAATTGAGGTCTTGAATCTCATTCTTGTCCTTCTTCCATTCTTTGGTGGGCTTTTCTCCTTTTGATTCTCCTTGAAGAATTCCTTGCAGGGCCTTGACCAAGAGGTCCTCTTTGTCTTCTTTCTGATTGTCAGTCCAGGTGATTCCTTGTTTGACATCAAAGTATCCTTGGGCTGCATCTACTTGCTCTTCAGGCTTCCTGATGCCCAGGGTTTAGACATGTTGTGCAATGTTGGGTGGAATTCCATTCTTGAAGGTCATTGGACTGATAATGTCTTGGTTGGCAGCATTGAATCTGGCAGTATGCATTCTCTTCTGGATTCCAATAAAGAATGCTCTTGGGGATTCTCCAAGGTTCATCTTCATTCCCATGATGGATTCTTGAGCTTTGTGGTGGGTTTCATTTCCTGCATACTTTTCAATGATCCAGTATTGCATGGCCTCATATTGTTTTTCTTCCAATCTTGCATTCTCCATGACATCTCCTAAGTCTGTGTTGATATCATTTGCGGTTCTGGTAAAGATGCCTTTGGCTGGTTCTCTCAGCTGTGCCTTGAAGACATTGATTCATCTTTGGGTTGACAAGTCTCTCAGGGCTGCTATTCCTTCGATTGCATCTATGAATTCTCTTGGATCCTCTTCTGGATATCCTGCAAATGTGGGTATAGTTGTGCCCATTTCGTCTTCACTGTCTTCTGATTTTGTTTCAATCTCTGAATCTGGTTCTGAGTTGTTGGCTGTTGATGGGTATGAGCTTGAAGGTGCAAGGAATCTGGGAGATGGTGCCCTTCTTGGTACTATTCTGGGAAGTATTGTGGGTTGGATTTCTGGGGTTGGGGTTACTCGTCTGGGGAATTCAAGGAAGACTCTTGGGGGAATCTTTCAAGATGAGTGTTGAGGTCTTGGATGAGATTGTCAAAGTCTTGATTGGTGTTGTCTACTTCATCTGGTGTGAGCTCGTCAAAATCTCTGGTTGGTGTAGCTGCTGGTGGAGGATTTCATACAGTGCTGGCTTCTGCAAAGTCAGATCCTTCTGATGCTGAGTGGTATCCAATTCTAGAGGTGATTATATCTCTTCCTGTTCAAACACTTTGTAGAGCTGGGATTTCTTCTCCTGTAGTAACTGAAATTGGTACTGTGTCAAAGGTTGCAGTGGTGCTGGTTTCCAGGTTGAAGGTTGGGTTCTGTGAGCTGAAAAGTCACAATAATTCTTTTGAGAATATTCCCAGTTGAGCCCCCAAATGAAACATGCCCGGCTCAATAGAGGCAAATTACAAGGTTGGGTGGCTGTTGTAGATTGGCTTGAGCCCCCAGTTACTTTGTCAAAAAGCAACAAAATGTTCAGATAATAGGTATAGGTTCCTCCTGTGTTGGGTTGGTGTCTAGTGGTATAATATTCAACAGCTGGAGACTTTCTGCATGCGATTTCCTATTTTGGCAGTGTTCTTGGGTTGCGAATGAGTGGGTAATTTCGTGTGTCATGGCGAATTTGGTGGATTTCCTTAAAAGAGTGGGCTCTCTGGGAATCAGTGATCAGTTATTCTTTTAAGGGTGCAGGTTGCTGGCATGACGGCGATCGAGTTTCCTTATGCGTGTGGGTTCTGGATGAAGGTTGCTCGCGTGATGGGCAATTGGGTTGAATGGTGTGAATTGGAATGAGGCGGATTCTGTGAGGTGCGGCAGATCGGCGGATAAATGTAGAATGATGCAGACAAATGATGTAGGTGATTGGCAGAATGCGGCGGATTGGCGGACTTCTTGAATGGCAGACTGAATGAGGTGGACTTGAATGATGCAGGCGAATGATGCGGATCGGTGGAATGTGGCGGATCGGCAGACAGAAATGTGGACTTTGAATGCAGATTACTCTTGAAATGGTGAGCTTCTTGAACAATGGTGGCAAAACTTCAGGCTTCAAAGTTACATCGATTGACTGGCTTTGAGAGGTGGACTTAAATTGGAAAATGGTGAACTTCTTTGTATCGGAAAGTGGACTGGAGTGGAAATGAAGAACCAAGCTCACAATCTCCTAGAAGAGGCTCTAGAGTGGGTGTTTCTCCTAAGTGTTGCAATCCTTCTTGGACCAAGTGGCTCTGGGCAGGTGTATCCCTCAAAGTGTTGTAGGCAGACTTGTCTTTTGCTTTGGATTCAATTTTAGAACTGAGGTTTATTCACTCTTGTCTCTGGGGTATTTTATACATTGTGGTTGCTACCTGGTTGCTATCTGGCTAATTATAGAGTGCTATTTATGGTGTGTTTGGGCGGACAGCCACTGTCCAGCGGACAGCCACTGTCCACATTATTCCCTTCTTTGGTTATCTGGTTATTTATACAATTTCCACAGCAATGGTTGCTGTGCTGGTTACTATGCTATGCTAAGTGTTCATGTCATCTGGTTTGTTCGCGTCATCTGGCTATTCATGTTATCTGGCTGTTCGCGTCATACCTTTTTGTGGTCTGTCACAATATAAAGATACTGCGTATTTGCAAACATGGATGACAAATCCAAATAAAATGGGTATGGATACAATTGATTGGGTTACACAACAACCACATTCTAGAACTCGGCTAGGACGCCTGCCCCCTCGTCGCCGATGCTGTTGTCTGAGAAATGAAATGAACAGGAAGAGATGAGCAAACACGCACACATTGTGAGCTTGATTCCATTGCGCAGCCGCACCCCATTGCTTCACACAGTTCTGACATATGACATACTTTGGAGATTCAGCGACGTCAAGGTCGTGTTCTGCTTCAAACACTCGGCTAGGGCGCGTGCCCCATCGTGGCCGATGCTGTTGTCTGAGAAATGAAATGAACAGGAGGAGATGAGCAAACACGCACACATTGTGAGCTTGATTCCATTGCGCAGCCGCCCCCCATTGCTTCGCACAGTTCTGACATATGACATACATTGGAGATTCAGCAAGGTCAAGGTCGTGTTCTGCTTCAAACACTTGGCTAGGGCGCGTGCCCCCTTGTCGCCGATGCTGTTCGCTGAGAAATGAAATGGCAAACACACATACATCGTGAGCTTGATTCCATTGCGCAGCTGCACCCCATTGCTTCACACAGTTCTGACATACTATAGAGATTCAGCGAGGTCAAGGTCGTGTTCTGCTTCAAACACTCGGCTAGGGCGCGTGCCCCCTCATCGCCGATGCTGTTGTCTGAGAAATGAAATGGACAGGAGGAGATGAGTAAACACGCACACATCGTGAGCTTGATTCCATTCCGCAAGTTCTAACATATAACATACTTTGGAGATTCAGCGAGGTCAAGGTCGTGTTCTGCTTCAAACACTCGGCTAGGGCGCGTGCCCCCTCGTGGCCGATGCTGTTGTCTGAGAAATGAAATGAACAGGAGGAGATGAGCAAACACGCACATATCGTGAGCTTGATTCCATAGCGCAGCCGCACACCATTGCTTCACACAGTTCTGACATACATTCGAGATTCGGCGAGGTCAAGGTCGTGTTCTGCTTCAAACACTCGGCTATGGCGCGTGCCCCATCGTCGCCGATGCTGTTGTCTGAGAAATGAAATGAACAGGAGGAGTGGGCAAACATGCACACATCGTGAGCTTGATTCCGTTGCGCAGCCGCACCCCATTGCTTCACACAGTTCTGACATACATTCGAGATTCAGCGAGGTCAAGGTGGTGTTCTGCTTCAAACACTCGGCTAGGGCGCGTGCCCCCTTGTGGCCGATGCTGTTGTCTGAGAAATGAAATGAACAGGAGGAGATGAGCAAAAACGCACACATCGTGAGCTTGATTCCATTGCGCAGCCGCACCCCATTGCTTCACACAGTTCTGGCATACTATGGAGATTCAGAGAGGTCAAGGTCGTGTTCTGCTTCAAACACTCGGCTAGGGCGCGTGACCCCTCGTGGCCGATGCTGTTCCCTGAGAAATGAAATGAACAAGAGGAGATGAGCAAACACGCACACATCGTGAGCTTGATTCCATTGCGCAGCTGCACCCCATTGCTTCACACAGTTCTGACATGCATTCGAGATTCAGCGAGGTCAAGGTCATGTTCTGCTTCAAACACTCGGCTGGGCGTGTGCCCCCTCGTGGCCGATGCTGTTCCCTGAGAAATGAAATGAACAAGAGGAGATGAGCAAACACGCACACATCGTGAGCTTGATTCCATTGCGCAGCCGCACCCCATTGCTTCACACAGTTCTGACATATGACATACTTTGGAGATACAGCGAGGTCAAGGTCGTGTTCTGCTTCAAACACTCGGCTAGGGCGCGTGCCCCCTCGTGGCCGATGCTGTTGTCTGAGAAATGAAATGAACAGGAGGAGATGAGCGAACACGCACACATCGTGAGCTTGATTCCATTGCGCAGCCGCACCCCATTGCTTCACACAGTTCTGACATACAATGGAGATTCAGCGAGGTCAAGGTCGTGTTCTGCTTCAAACACTCGGCTAGGGCGCGTGCCCCCTCGTGGCCGATGCTGTTCACTGAGAAATGAAATGAACAGGAGGAGATGAGCAAACACACACACATCGTGAGCTTGATTCCATTGCGCAGCTGCACCCCATTGCTTCACACAGTTCTGACATACATTCGAGATTCAGCGAGGTCAAGGTCGTGTTCTGCTTTAAACACTCGGCTAGGGCCCGCGTTAAAGAAATACCGAAGCTGTTATTTAAATATAGTAAAGAAATGTGAGCATAAGCTTGGTACTACCTATTGGCGACGATTAATTGCAGTCGTTAAAATTAGTCTGACGAACTGCTGAGATCAAACGTGGTTATGTTGTTGTTCTTCAAAAATTCTACAAGAACGCGTACTGCACCATCTCTGATGTTTTTTCTGTTGGTGAAAACAGTGATAAAAACATTGAGAGTGAGTTTAATTTCATAAAAATAGACATTCACACAATTTTCACACACCGGAGAGATTCAGCTCATGCGATGACACATTCTGCTTTAGAAGTTTGGCGATGACGCTGATGCTCTCGCCGCCGGTTTTGTGCCCTAAATATGAAGACTTTTAGCTAGATGTTAGATTTCAGCTACAAGCAAAATACTAACTTACTAGCCATGCTCTGACGTTCAGCAAGAGCGCAGGCCTCATTAGTGCCGTTGCTTTTCTCTATATATAGGGGGAAATTAAAAAGCATAACCTGTTATTTATAATTGTGGTATTACAGCTGAACACCAATAATACCCCTCAATCCTCTTGGTATCTACATGCGGTGAAGCTACATACCCACTGGCTCAGATTCTTCTAATGCTAAGTGGTACCTGATTCTAGAAGTAATTACATCTCTTTCTATTGAAATGCTTTGTAATTCTGGGATTTCTTCTCCTGTAGTAGCTGAAATTGGTACTGTATCAAAGGTTGCAGTGGTGCTGGTCTCCAGGTTTAAGGTTGAGTTCTGTGAGCTGAAAAGTCACTTAGATTTTGAGAAAATCTTCCCAGTTGAGCCCCCTAATATAATGTGCCTAGCTCAATAAGGCAAATTACAAGGTTGGGCAGCTGTATAGATTGGCTTGAGCCCCCAGTTACTTTGTTAAAAAGCAACAAAATCTTCAGATTTATAGGTCTTGTATTGGTGCTGGTACTGGTGTTTAGTGGTATAATATTTAATCTGGAGAATTCTGCATAGGCAATTTGGGTGATTTCCTTTTTAGGTAGCATTCTTGGGTTGACAGATAGTTCATATGATGGTCTTCTGTGAGTGGGTTTCCTTCTTGAGTGACAATCAGTGGGTAATTTTATGAGATTTGGCAATCTTGGATAACTAGGCAGATTTTCTTAATAATGTGGGTTCTTTGGGAATCTGTGCCTTTGGTAATAACATATATAGTAAATTTGTCAGATTTCCTTAAAAGTGCAGTTCTCTGGATATAGATTACTTATTATGGTAATCTTGAAAGTAGTTGATAGGCAATCAGGTTCCTTTTCTGACAGATGGACTAAAAGCAGCAGTTTTCTTGAACAATGTGGTTGAGCAGATAATGTAATTATGTGGGTGATGCAGGTTGAGTAAGGCAGATCACTGGTACATAGTGGATCAGCAGACAAAATGTAGAATGGTGTAGTGTGAATGAGGCAGTTGGGACAAGCCAGACTTGAATGCAGATTTCTTGACAACAGACTTGAAAATAGTGTCTTATTCCTTAAGCAGCAGATCTCTTGAAACAGGTGGCAAAGTTTTTCACTTGACTTGGTAGCAAACTCAGGCTTCAAAGTTACATCAGATGACTGGCTTTGAGAGGTAGACTTAAAATGGTGGATTTCTTCAGGCTTATCTGGCAAGCAAAGCAAAACGGCAGACTTTTTGAAAATGATAGACTTCTCTTAAAACAGGCAGTAAAGTTCTTCACTTGAACTTGGTGGCAAAATTCTCAGACTTTATATTGGAAAGAGGACCAGAGTGGAAGGCAAGCTCACAACTTCTTGACAGTGGCTCATTAGCAGGCATATCTCCTAAGTGTTGCACTTCATTCTTTAGAATCAAGTGGCTTTTAGCAGGCATTTCTCCTAAGTGTACCAGACAATTGACTTTTGCTTTACTATTCAGACTGAGGTTTATTCACTCTTGTCTCTTGGGTATTTTATACATTGTGGTTGCTATCTGGTTGCTATCTGACTAATTATAGATTGCTATTTATATCAGATATATCTGGTTCAGTACAAGTATTCAGGTCCTGTATAGATGAACAGGTTCTGTACAGGTGTACAGATTCTGTACAGATAAATATCTTCTTTTGATATATCTGGTTATTTATACAGGTTGGCACAGTAAAGCAGGCTTAGTTGCTTAGTGCACTTGATGTAGTAGATGGCTAAGTGGTGATTTTGAATAGTACGATTTCTGTGGCTTACTATAATATAGTAATATATATGCAATCAATATATTTCTCAAGCTTTCAGAAAAAAATGCATGAAATTCTAAAATAGTGATCAATAATCCAAGATGATAATCTTACTCCTGAAGAATTATAAAGTAGATCCAAGATATGGACTCCTTTAGTTCAAATCATATAGTGAGAGCTAAGCTACAAATATATCTTTTTGTGAAAGCAATATATTTAAGAGTTTTCACTTCAAATACTACAGTATACCAGATATAGCAGAAGTCAGGAACACTATATGCACTTGTTTTATTCTGATCTATTAAGTTTCTGGTGCATGGCTAGTCAAGAATTGTCAAGCTCAAAGAGGTTGGAGAGGAGAAAATATGGACTTAGTTTACTTAGAGACTATACAGCTACTGTATACCTTGAAGAAGCTAGGGGGAGTAAGAAAAGGTCTAGCAATAAAGTGAATATAAAAAGCTGGCAGAATATTGATAGGAGAGAGAGAAGTTCTGCTTGATCTTAGGAAGCAGCTGGAAGGGAGTATAGTATTGTGAGAGAGATGGTCAGATGACAAACCAGATTTCTGATAAGGGCAAGAGATAGAGGAAATTCAATGGCTGAGCAAGTGACTGGAAATGGAGCTGCAGCTAAGAAGAGTACTATAGGCATTATGAATAGCAGT
>RQIL01040325.1:0-16850 GCA_003951145.1 Jimgerdemannia lactiflua | reverse complement strand
AAAAAAAAGGAATACAGAATGTTTCCAAAAAAAAAGAAACTGCATATAACCCAAAATACTGAATTTTCGCAGGTTGAAAAGTGTTCCGAAATACCCAAAATATTTGCAGAAATGCAAGTAATGTTATCTACTCATAGATGAGGGATGTAACCAATATATAGATGTGGAATGCAGTGCGAGGCTTTTAACAGCCTGAAAAGTATCCCATGATCAACCAGATGTTAGCATAAGGCTTGTAAGATCTATTCCTTTAGTACATAGCTCGAACTTTGGCTTTGGAAGGGCTTCGGTCAATGAGTCTGCAATCATATACTCCATGGGAATGTATTCCAGGTATATAGTACTGTTGTCTACACATTCATGAATAAAATGGTACTGTATATTGATATGTTTTGTTCTGTTGTAGTGTATTGGGTTCTTAGCAAGTGCAATCATAGACTGGTTGTCCTGGCATAGCATAGTGCATTCCTGAGGGAATCCGAGTTCCTTTAAAAGCTCATGGAGCCAAATGGCTTCCTTTGTTGCCAATGATAGCACCTGGTACTCCGCCTGTATTGATGATGTTACCATGGAACTCTGCTTGCGTGTTTGCTATGAAATGATGGATCCTTTGCCATTGATGTGAAAGAGATATCTGGTCATAGATCAGTGGTCATCTAAATCACCTACCCAATCAGTATCACATATGCCAGATAGCCAGATGCAATTGCTCTTACTATTGCTCCCACTTAATCTGTTGCCAAGGGTGAGTATATAGTGTGCCATACTCTTAAGATATCTGAAAATTCTCTTAATGGCACTCCAATGTGAGTTATCATAGCAGGATGAGTACTGTGCCACCTTATTGATGGTATAGGATATATCGGGTCTTGTTCCAAGCATGAGATACATAAGAGAACTGACCACTTGTTGATAGGGGATGTTGTCAGCGGGTATAATGTTGTCGTCAGACTTTCTTAATTTTATAGAAGTCTCTATAGGAGTGCTGACAGGCTTACATTCACTCATATTGAAGCGTTTGAGGACAGTTTGAGCATATGTTGCTTGCGAGAGGTATATGGCATGCGCATTCCTATCATGCATGATGGATATTCTAAAAAGAAATAATATATCACCCATGTCGGTCATCTTGAATTCATAGCATAGAGTTTCTTTTACTCCATTAAGCCTATTCTTACTGGTTATAATGATGATATCATCAACTCATATGCCAATAAACACTATGTTGTCATCATAGTATTAGACATATATGTAATTGTCTGCCTTGCAATGCTTGAATCTGTTATCAAGGAGATGTTTATCAATCCTTTTATTCCATAGGCACACCACTTGTTTAATGCCATATAATCTTTTATATAATCAGTATACAAGCTTGCTATTCTGGTTGTCATATAGTTCATATCCTTGTGGTTGATGAATATATAGTTCAGTATCTATATCACCATTCAGGAAGGCTGTCTCAATGTCCATCTGGTGGATTTCTAGGTCATATAACACACTGATTGCAAGGAGTATTCTAAGTAAAGTAAGCTTGAATACGGGTGAAAAGGTTTCATCATAGTCTATGCCATAGTCCTGCGAATAACCCTTAGCAACAAAGCTTTATACTATTCTACGTTTCCTTCAGCATTATGCTTTAGCTTATATACCCATCTTGATCTGATTGCTTGACAGTTTGGCAGAAGAGGAACTAGATCCTATGTTTTGTTCTGGATGAGCGAATTGTATTCCTCCTCCATGGCTTGTTTCCATTGCTTATTGTCAGTACATTGCATAGCCTTATTATATGTGTTTGACTCGCCGGAAGATGTCACGATATATGCATATTCATATGCTTCTGTATAGCTCACATAGTTCTTACATTGTCTACAGCTTGCTGGCATGTCCCAATAACTCTCTAATTCTGAATAGGTTTCATGCCAAACATTAGAGTACTTTTTACTCTTCAAAAAGGATCTCTTGTCATTGGAGGATTCACTGTCATCTTTGTCTTTGATCTCCATTACTCTTGGCTCAGGCTCAGGTATGTATAGCAGTTGAAAATAATTTTGATTGACTGCTGGAGAGGTGGATGACGGTTGCTGCATTTGTGCTGGCTGGGATACAGAGGTTGATGTAGAGGTTTTGACTGGTACTTCCATGCAGGTCTCCAACTCTTTTTCTTTGAACTATATGTCATGCAAGATGACTATATGCCACTTGCTTGGATCCCATAGCCTATACGCTTTGCTGGAATACTCAAGAAATATGTGCTTGCTTGCCTTGGGTTCAAACTTATCCCAGACAGCATTGCTTTTGTTGAGAATGTATGCCTCAGATCCAAATATATATAGATGAGATACATCGGGTTTAGATCCACTCCATAACTCTTCAGGGGTGAGATCATTATCCCTGAAATTCTTATTATTGCTGGCTTCTTTGCTTAGTGATTGAGATATGCATTGATTGCATATATATACTGCAGTATTTATGGCTTCAGCCCAATAGGAATATGATAGTCCAGCAGCATTGATCATCGTATGCACCATTTCTATGGCCATATAGTTAAATTGCTTGGCCACGCCATTCTGCTGAGGCATATATGGAGCCATCATTTGATGGGTGATGCCATGTTTCATCAAGAATTGCCTGAATGTATTGTTAATATATTCATGTCCATTATCTGATCATATAGCATGTATTCTATATTCAGTCTCATTCTCGGTACTTGCTTTAAATTCCTTGAATTTATTCAAGGCTTCACTCTTTGCTGATAGGAGATATATATATGCTTTATATGTATAATCGTCGATAAATGTGAGAAAATACCTCTTGCTGGAGTGCGATAGCATATATATCAGGCTGCATATATCTGTATATATAAGGTCAAGGATCCCGAATATGTGCCTTAGTTATTCTTTGAATGGTACCTGGGAGGCTTTGTTTGCCACACAATTCTTGCAGAAACTGTCGGTTTCAGGGTGTATATTTGTCAGCAATCCACTCACAGAGCCATTTCGGATCATCCTTTCAAGACTTGTTTTGCTAATATGTCCTAAGCGTTGATGCCACGTATTGCATGTATCGAACTTAGTTATTGTTGTCACATATGTAGAGGCTTTCACACTATTCGGCATACTGTTAATCATATAGAGATTGCCTCATTTCGAGGCTGTCATCAGTTCATTGCCATGCAGATCATATACTGTTGCACCCTTTGGATGTATATGTATTTCTTTGTTACCATGAGACATTATCTTTCCCATCAAAAAGAGGTTCTTTCCTATGTCTGAGGTATATAGTACATCTGCAAAGATACTGGCGGGTTCTACGATATTGCTGTGGAGATGCATGTTGATATTTCCCTTTCCTTGAGCATAGATAACATTGTTGTCTCCTAACTTGATAGGTACAGGGTGCTCAAAAGGCTCATACATAGAGAACTATTCCCTGTGTGGCATCATGTATTGTGTGGCTCCAGAATCCATTAGCCAGATATCGTTATTGTCAGCTGTATTGGCAGATTCATTGCTGATATCATTACCACTTTTCATCTGCTCAAAAGTGTTTTGCTGACTGGGGTCTGTAGATGACAAGTTGGTGGATTTGGCAGTAGAATTACTAGAATTGGAGTTGGTGGCTTGCACAAAGAATAGATTGCCCCTTTTGTCAGTTTCAGTGGTGTTTGCATTCCCATGCTTCCCTCAATATCTGCCATTGCTCCCACATTGCCAATGCTGGCTTCCACACTGGCTTCCATACTTATTTTCATTTTCCCAGTAATAGCACTGGTGTTTCCTATGTTCATACTTGCCGCAATATTCACAGTAACTATCATACTTGGTTGATTGGTTGGACTGGCTATTATCATGTTGTTGAGCTTGGGTTTGGGTTCATTGATCTTGTTGACCATGTTTGGCATTGCCACATCCACAGAACCCATAGAATGCCCTTTCATCATCATCATTGGTACTGTTTCCTTGGCACATTTCCTCGTTCATGAGGCTCATTATCATGTGGGCATAGTCCGTGAGAGTGCTGCTCTCGCACATAGCTATGATGACAACATTATATGCATCCAGGAGTCCTTTTGTGAGTGCTATGACCTTCTCTTCATTGCCAATGCAATCCACAGATGCACTGAGAGAATTCACATAATTCACTAGGTTGTCAATGTGATTGGTATATTTCCGGATACTTTTCTTGGACTTCATTTGAAGATTGAATAGTTGAGATTTCAGGTGGAATCGATTCGACACAGATGCTTGCATGTGATGATTGCATAGGGCTTCCCATGCTTCATTGGCCATATTGGCATACATTATGAGCTTTGTTTGTGAGTTTGACAATATGAATGTGATTTCATGTAATGCTCGGCAATCATTTGCAGGGTCATAGTCTTGAATCTGCACTTGTGGCTTCATATACTCCACCAAGCCACATTTGTCAAGAAGATTCATCATATGGAATACCCAGATGGTATAGTCTTTCTCATTGAAGATTGGGATGGACCTCTTGGCTGTGTTTATGCTTATGACAGGGACTGCTCCTATCACCAGAACACTGGTGATTGGCGTATTGCTGCTATTACTTGCATTGCTAGATTATTCTTCTGACATTTCTAGCATATATAGTATAGCATATATTTATGAGGTGTATATTCTATAGTCACTTAATGCTAGCGGGGCTCATAACCTTTGTTGGGAAAGAGGGCATTTTATTGAACTTGTGTAGGATACATATTTCACGCATTACAGATGGATGATGTCAGACTGATAAAATCATCAATCACATGCTGATATATCAAGTTGCCATCCCAACATCTACCAATGAGCCACTACCAAGAAATTGTAAGCATTATTCTATTCCCAACTCTAGTCCACTTTTTGATAGAAAAGATTAGTTCACTTGCCAGATAAGCCTGAAGAGAAGTTCACTATTTTTAAGAGATCTGCTACATTCTGCTGATCCACATTGTTCAAGTTCACCATTTTCAAGAAGTCTACATTGCTCTATATTTTGCTTGCTGATCTATTATGTATTACTGATTCACCTCATCCTAGTATTCCACCACTTAAAGAATAAGCTGCCATTCAAGAAATCTGCTGCATTTAGTCTATCCATCAAATTAGCTGCACACTGATTACCTGAGTTACAGATTCCCAGAGAGCCCACTTTTAAGAAATCTACTAAGATCATTGAGTTATACAAATTATCCACCATCACTTAAGAAGGAAATCTGCTCATAAGAGATTACTATACCAATTGCCTGCTACCCAAGAATACCGCCAAAATAGGAAATTGCTCACAGAAAGTTTCTAGCTATCAAATATTATACCACTAAACACCAATACCAGTACCAGACCTATAAAATCTAAATATTTTATTACTTTTTAACAAAGTAACTAGGGGCTTAAGCCAATCTAAATAGCCATCCAATCTTGTAATTTGCCTTCATTGAGTCAGGCACATTATATTTGGAGGCTCAACTGAGAATATTCTCAAAAGAATTAGTGTGAATTTTTAGCTCATAGAACCCAACCTTCAATCTGGAGACCAGTACCACTGCAACCTTTGACACTGTACTAATCTCAGTTACTACAGGAGAAGAAATTCCAGCACTATAAAGCATTTGGACAGGAAGAGATATAATTACCTCTAGAATCAGGTACCACTCAGCATCAGAAGGATCTGACATTGCAGAAGCCAGTACTGTATGAAATCCTCCACCAGTAGATATACCAACTAGAGATTTTGATGAGCTCATACCAGACAAAGTAGATAACACCAATCAAGACTTTGACAACCTTGTCCAAGACCTCAACAATTATCTTGAAAGATTCTCCCCAAGAGTCTTTCCTGATTTACTCAGACTAGTAACCCTAATCCCAAGAATCTCACCCACAATAGTACTAAGAAGAGCACTATCTCTCAGATCCTTTACAGCTTTAAGTTCATACTCATCAATAGCCAACAACTCAGAATCAGAAATTGAAACAGAATCAGAAGACAGTGATGACAAAATGAGCACAACACTACTCACATTTGCAGGATACCCAGAAGAAGATTCAAGAGAATTTATAGATACAATCAAAGAAATAGCAGCCCTAAGAGATTTTTCAACCCAAAGACAAATTAATATCTTCAAGACATAACTAAGAGAACCAGCCAAAGGCATCTTCACCAGAACTGTAAATGATGTCAACATAGACCTAGAAGATATTATGGAAAATGCAAGATTAGAAGAAGAACAATATGAGGCTATGCAATACTGGATTATTGAAAAGTATGCAGGAAATGAAACCTGCCACAAAGCCCAAGAATTCATCATGAGAATAAAGATGAGCCTTGGAGAATCCCCAAGAGCATTCTTCATCAGAATTCAGAAGAAAATATATGCTGCTGGATTCAATACTGCTAATCAAGACATCATTGGTCCAATGACCTTCATAAATAGAATCCCACCCAACATTGCTCAATATGTTCAAACCTTGGGCATCAGGAAACCCAAAGAGCAAGTAGATGTAGCCTAAGGATACTTTGATATTAAGTAAGAAACCACCTAGACTGACAATTGAAAAGAAAATAAAGAGGATCTCTTAGTCAAAACTCTATAAGGAATTCTTCAAAGAGAAGCAAGAGGAGAAAGTCTACCAAAGAATGGAAGAAGGACAAAAATGAGATTCAAGACCTCAATTCAAAAGTAGACAGACTGGTTGGACAAATCGAAAGACTCACTACATATAAAAATTGGAATTTCCAGCCAAACTATTGTAATGTGCCCGAGTCAATAGAGGCAAATTACAAGGTTGGGCGGCTGTGTAGATTGGCTTGAGCCCCCAGTTACTTTGTCAAAAAGCAATAAAATGTTCAGATATTATATAGGTCTGGTACTGGTGTTGGTGCTGATACTGGTGTTTAGTGGTATAATATTCAAGCTAGAGACTTTTCTGCATGCGATTTCCTAATTTGGTGGTGTTCTTGGGTAGTGCAGTCTGTGGGACGGTTTCCTGTGAGTGGATTTCCTTCTTTGAGCGACGATGGGTAATTTGTGTAACACGGGCGATCTTGGGTAATCAGGCAGATTTCCTTAACAGTGGGCTCTCTGGACACTGACGATCAGTTTCCTTAAGAGTGTGGGTTCTCTGGATGCATGATGGGCAATCGGGTTCCTTTTCTGGCGAACGGCTAATGTGGTCGATGCAATTGAGTGGGCAAACGTTGCGGGCGAGCAATGTGGATCGGCAGAATGCGGCAGATCGGCGGACTTGAACTGGCAACTTATTCTTTAAGTGGCGGACTTCTTGAATGGCGGACTGAACGAGGCGGGTCGGCAATACGTTGACGGATCAACGGACTTAAACTGACGGATTTCTTCAGGCTTATCTGGCAAGCGAACCAAAAGAGCGGCGAAATTCTTCACTCGAACTTGGCAGCAAAACTGGGAAACGATGAACTTCTTTGTATCGGAAAGTGGACTGGAGTGGAAGGCAGGCTCACAACTTCTTGGCAGTGGCTCATTGGCAGGCGTATCTCCTAAGTGTTGCAATCCAATTCCTTTAGGACCAAGGGGCTTTTGGCAGGTGTTTCTCCTAAGTGTACCAGACAATTGACTTTTGCTTTTGCTTTCGGAACTGAGGTTTATTCACTCTTGTCTCTGGGATATTTTATACATTGTGGTTGCTACCTGGTTGCTATCTGGCTAATTATAGAGTGCTATTTATGGGGTTACAGTCACTATAAGGGGTTACGGTCACTGTAAGGGGTTACGGTCACTGTAAGGGGTTACGGTCACTGTAAGAAGTTACGGTCACTGTAAGGGGTTACAGTCACTGTAAGGGGTGTTTCCTACTTTAGCTATCTGAGTTATTTATACAGTTTTCCACAGCAATGGTTGCTGTGCTGGTTACTATGCTATGCTAAGTGTTCATGTCATCTTGTTCACATCATCTGACTGAGTTATGAGGTTGCTACATTTTTGTGGTTTGTCACATCAGCCCCCACTAAAGGGTGGTCTGTCCCAGACTATCCTTTAGTCATCATTCCAGTAGGCATAAGCATCTTCAGCATCTATACCTGTACCATCATCTCTCTCTGTATCTGGGTCACTCCATTCTGGTTCAAGGTCTTCTTCTGGTTCTTCAGGAAATAGGATGTCCACTTGTTGGAGGGTGTTCTGGAAGGTGGTCTCGTTCATCTGTTGGATATCATTGAGATAGAAATGGGCTTGCACCAGTGCTCCAACATTTTGTTTGAACAAGGTATAGATTCATTTGGCAGCCCTAGCTTCTCAGATGGTGATTCCTGCTGCACTTCTTATGTATGGCTGTTCTTGTAACAATTGTCCGATATTGTAGAAGGCCTGTAGCTGGTGGATCTGAAGCAACCTTTGGGCAATGGCAAGGTTCTCTTGATGCTTCTGGATCTGCTGGACCAAAGTTCTTTCAGGTTGGCGGAATTGGGGCAAGGGGATTGGAAGGGCTTGAAAGGAACTGAGAATAAGAGCTTGGATTCTCTGATCAATCATGGTTTGTGCAGGTATATCTTGAGCTGATTGATGTGAACTGGGGTTCTCAAGATTCATCCATCCATGCTTCTTATATAGATGCTGGTTCCTCTGATGTTGTGTACAAGGTATGGTCCTTCCCATTTCGGTTCCAGTTTGGCGGCAAAGTTTGTCTCAATCATGCTTCTCCAAACTAGGACTTGATCTCCAATCTTGATCTTCTGATCCTTCTGTTTCTGGTCATAATACTTCTTTTGTCTTTCCTGGGCCTTGATAATCTGGTTTTGGGCATCTTTTCGCAGCTGATTTCCTTTTTCAAGAAGTTTTCTGAGGTTCTCATGGTCAGCAGTTCTGGTCTTCTTGGCAAACATCATTTCGAAGGGCTTTTGCCTAGTGGAGGCAGCAGGGGTGTTTCGGATTTCCCACAGGATTTCAGGTAAGCAGAGATCCCAATTGGTAGGATTGACCTTGGCAAGTCCTTTCTTGATGGTCTGGTTCATTCTTTCAGTCATTCCATTGGTTTGCAGATGATAAGAGGTGGTCCTTTTCAGGTGGATCCTATGAATTCGTGCATAACTTGAGATTATGTTGTTCACAAATTCAGTTCCTCGGTCAGAGATAAGTTCTTCAGGGGGTCCATATCGGTGGGTGAGGTCATGGAGGTGTCCAACAATAGTCAGGGCATCTGCAATCTCCATGGGGTATACTTCGGGCCATTTGGTCAGATGTTCAACAAATACTAGGATGTATCTGTTTCGTTTTGGTGTTACTGGCAGGGGTCCAATTATGCCTACTCCCCATCTTTGGAAGATGTGAGTGGGTGGGGGAATCGGTTGTAGAGGGGCTTAATAGTTCTTCTTTCCTTGGTACTTCTGGCAAGTGTCGCATTTCTGGATGATGTCTCGAACTTGTGTTCTGAGGTGGCGCCAATATTGATACTGTTTTCGAATCTTGTCTTCTGTATTTGTCTGTCCTTGATGGGCCTTCTGGTGTTCTTGTTGGATGAGGTCTTCTTGCTCCTTGATAGTCATAGGAACTTCTTTAAGGGTGCAGTTCCGAGGTACACCCTTCCTTTGGTTCATTGGGTCATGTGGGAGAGAACATCAACATTGTTGTGAGTTCTTCCCACTTTGTGGATGACATTGATTTCATAATCTTGGAGGATAAGGATCCATTGGGGGGGTCTTTTCGGTGGAGTAACCATTTGAGGGCTGCATGGTCTGTGATCAGGGTGAACTTTCTTCCAATGAGGTAATGTTTGAACAAGGTGACCACCCATATGACTGCAAGGCATTCCAATTTAGTGCTCCCATAGTTGGTCTGCTGCTTGTTGGTGGCTCTGCTTGTATAAGCTATCACATGGTGCTGTTTGTCAGGTCCTTCTTGTGCAAGGATAGCTCCGAGGCCATTCTTGGATGCATCAGTGTATAGGATGAAAGGTTTCTACAGATCTGGCCGGACTAGGATTGGTGCTGAGGTCAGGCAGTGTTGCAGTTTTCGGAAGGATTCTTCTTGTGGTTCTTTCCATTCAAATGGTACTTCTTTCTTTAGCAAGGTTCGGATTGGGGCAGAGATTTCAGCAAATCCCTTGATAAATCTTCTGTAGTAAGATGCAAGCATCAGGAAGAACAGGGCTTCTTTTGGGGTCTTGGGGACAGGGAAGTTGTTGACTTTTTCAATCTTCTTGGGGTCTGCATGTGTTCCATCTTTAGAGACTACGAATCCAAGGAATTCAAGCTTCTGTTTGCCAAAGTAGCACTTCTTTGAATTGAGTCTCAGGTGGTTTTGTCGGGTGAGTTTGAAAAACTCTTCAAGGTCTCGCAGGTGGTCTTCGAAATTTGCTGAGTAGATATTGGAATCATCCACATAAACAATCAGACAGTAGTGGATGAGAGGGGCATATACTGAGTTCATCATTCGCTGAAAGGTTGGGGGTGCATTGCAGAGTCCAAAAGGCATTTGGAGGTACTCAAACAATTTTCCTAGGGCAAGGAAAGCAGTCTTTTGAATGTCTTTAGGATCCATTGGTATCTCATGGAATCCTGCGAATAGGTCCATACTGCTGAAGTATCTTGCGTTTTGTAGCTGGTCCAGAAGGTCATCAATTCGGGGCAAGGGGTATGCATCTTTTTCAGTTACAGTGTTGAGTTTCCTGAAGTCCACAACTAGTCTCCATCCTCCTTTCTTTGGTACTATAAGTATAGGGCTGGCCCAAGGGCTGGTAGAGGGTCGGATGACTCCATTGTCTAAGAGTTCCTGTATGTGTTCTTTTTTGAATGTCTTCAAGTGGTGGGGTATCCTATTTGGTTTCTGTCGGATGGGTGTTGCATTTCCTGTATTTATACTGTGGTGGTATGATGGGTTATATGGCAGATTGCCATAGTCTGTGGTGAAAATGTCCTGATATTTATGAAGGAGTTCAGTCAATTGTTTTTGTTGCTGAGGGGTCAATTCTTCTCCAATGTTTGTGGAAGGCTTCACTTTCTCCTGGGTCGCAGAGGGGCCTTTCCTTTCTTCTGAGACCTTTTGCCGTTTCCCAGTAAGTTTAATTCATAAACTTCTCTGTGTGTCTGGTTGAGATAAGGCACAAGGTGTCCAATGATGGTTCCTTTCGGCAGGATGATGTTGTCCCAGCTTGTATTGGTTACTCGGGAGTGTACTGGATTCATCTTGTCAGGGAATGTATACCCTTCTATGTACAGATTTCGGATTTCTTTATTGGGTTCAAAGAAAAGGTTCCTGGGGTCTGGTGGTGCAAAGATTTCGATGGTGGTCTGTTCTCCTGGCTCAAGAATGAGGTTCTTGTGAAGCTTCACTGGTTGGCAGAAAACTTGCTGGGGGGCATTTGCTTTGAATCGGCTGACCTGAAGGAGATGTACTTCCTTCTTGTCTGAGCTTCCAAATCCTTTGGTTTGTCTGGTTCTATGAGTGAGCTTGGGTACTTCTTGCAACTGAGGAGTCATGTATTCGAGGAAGACTGCCTGTGTAATTTTGTCTCCTTTGTTGATTCGAATCTATTCATCACTTCCATTTCTTAGGATGACCTTGATTTCGCCTGTGTATCCTGGATCAATGGTTCATCCTTCAGTAGAAAGTCCTTCAAGGGCTAGCCCAGACCTTGAGGTCAACTGGATGTAAGTTCCTTTTGGTGGTTGCATGGCAATACCAGTTCTGATGAGTGTTGTATTTCCAGGGCCTAAGGTGGTATCATAGAGGCTGCTGAGGTCATAACCGACATCTTCTTGGTGTGCCTTTTTCGGTGGAATTGCATTGGGGTGCAGCAAGGTGAACTGTGCGATATTCTTGCCAAGTGTAGGCTGTCCATGGGCTGAGGCTCCTGTGGCATCAGATTTCCAACCTCTGATGTCCAGGTGTGGCCATCTTGCTCCAGTAGAGGGGTCTCGAAGGTAATTGATTCCTCTTTTTCCAGTGGGGTCCAAGGCTTCCATGAAATTGATAGCATCATCTATCCATCCTTGGCGGGTTGCATGCTGAATGAGAGCTAGGATATCTTCTCCTAGGTCATATATCTTGAGGACCTTTCTTGTAGGCTTCTTCT
This sequence comes from Jimgerdemannia lactiflua, assembly GCA_003951145.1. Classification (NCBI taxonomy): domain Eukaryota; kingdom Fungi; phylum Mucoromycota; class Endogonomycetes; order Endogonales; family Endogonaceae; genus Jimgerdemannia; species Jimgerdemannia lactiflua. The sequence goes on along the minus strand of RQIL01040325.1, from coordinate 4,806 downwards.
TTTTCTCTTTTCGAATCTGAGCTCGGTCATCTCCTCTCTTGAGTGTGTGTACATTCACATCCTTGCTGAGATGGATCTTTTCGTATTGACAGGGCCAGCATCTTGGGTGTTTTCCATGATGGCAATATCCCATGGCTTGGAAGTGTTTCTTTCTTTCTTCAATTTCTCCTAGCTTCGGAAATCTGCATCCATTTGCATCATACTTTGGTGGGAGAGTGGAGAGGGGTTTCACTTTTGTCTGGGTGTAGAATCCGACTCCATGTCTTCTTTTCATGAGTGAGGTGACAGATTCTTGGAATGAGGTCCCTTCTGCAATAATTTTTGGAGAACTCTGTTCATAGGGCTGTCTGGCCTGCTGGTCCAATATGTGGCATTGGTAGCAGTAGTCTCTTGGGGAGTGGAAGACAACTTGATGGGGGCATCTGCCTATTCGGAAGGCTCTTTCCTGGTGAGTCTTGGGCCTTGAGATAACTGGCTGTGTACTGGGTCCTGCTTCTTCTTCACTCCAAGGGGTGTTGTCTTCTCCTTCTTGAGGTTCCCAATTCGGATCATCCCATGAAACAACTGCTGGGAGTTCTTTGTTTTCAGAAATGCTGTCATCTTCTTCTTCTGGAGGCTGGTCCCAGATTGCTTGAATTTCGGCTGCTTCAATTTCGGGATTGAGCATGACTTGTGCAAGGCTTTTCGGCTGGGTGTTGTGGGGGCATTTCTTCTTTCTTCTCCTGCAGTCAGGGCATGTAGTACCTGGGCTTTTTCGAATTCCCACATGTCTGGATGAGTGTTCTTTACATTTTTGTCTGTGGAGGCATTTGATGCATCCTCTGGCTTCTCCAGGAATGGCTCCAATTGTGATGGGGATAGTACCTTGTGCCCACACGTTATCTTCAGGTCTGTCTTCTACCATGTTAATTCGGGGTCTCAGTCTGGGATCATTGTCATTTTCGGAGTCCTCTTCTTCTTCCTCCTCAGTGGTGGATTCTTCGCTGCTGGCATATTCTTCTTGAATGGTCACCTTCTTCTTCTTCTTTGATGGTTCAAAGCTAGTGACCTTGACTCGGTACTTCTTTCCTCTGTAGTCGAATTTGAGCACTTGTTGGCCAATGTTGATGTCTGCATTCATCTCTTTCATCCAATTGATGCCAAGGATCATGTCATAGGTGACAGCTTCAGTCACAACTGCCTTGGGGATAGCAAACTGGATATGTCCAAGAGTAATGGTGATGTTTCGGACCTCTCCCAGGGGTTGAGTTCGGGCTCCATCAGCTACTATGATGCTGAGGCTAGAGGGTCCATCAATAGGCCATTGAATGCTGTCTAGGAATTTCTTGGCAATGACACATACAGCTGCTCCTGTATCAATGAGGATTTTCGCCTTCTGGCCTCCAATTTCTCCAAACAAGTAGGTGCTGACATGTCTTTCTGCAGCTTGCACTGCTGGGGTTGCTGGTTCTTCTTGAGGGATGGGGACTCTTCCTGTGTAGGATCTGGTGGTTCGCAGCAACTTGTTCCTTACTCCAGCTGGTGTCAGCTGAAGGAACTGCAAGAGTGGGACTTCCATCTTGGCTTCTTGGATCTTCTGCCAGGCTTCATTGTAGATGTCCCAGGGCATGGTCTTTGGGATATATTTCTTCTTAGACTTTGGTGTCTTGGTTTCTGATTCCTGTTCTTCTCTCATATCTTCATCAGCAGATTCGGGTAGAGGACCTTCTTCATTGATGGTGGCTCCAGGAATGAAGGGTGAAGGAGACCGGGGGGGTGTATCAACCTGTTCTTCTTCATCTTCATTTCGGATGATTCTTCTGCTGGTTCTTTTTGGTGGCTTTTCAACTGCCCAGGGGTGGCCTACTGCTCTCTTTCTTTTCTCTGCTGGATAAACTGTTTCATATTCAGCTTTTGTTGGGTTCAAGTCTAGGTCACTGTACTCCTCACTGTCACTCTGCTCATAATCTTCAACCGGATGAGCTTCTGTTCTCTTGTTATAGGTGTCCTTTCAATTCAGTGGTTCAGAATTTCTTGAACTGCCTTAGTTTTTGCATTCGGTGGCATAGTGTCCTTGCTGTTTGCACTTGTAGCATTGGACCTCTGCTCTGTCTCTTGAAGGGTAGTTTCGACTATCTGAGGATGGGTAGTTCCTCTGGTAATCCCGATTTTCGCATGGGGGGTACCTTGGCTGGTAATTCCGATTTTCATGTGTGGTGAGCCTTTCAATCTGGCTGACCAGTCTGTCTACTTTCGAATTGAGGTCTTGAATCTCATTCTTGTCCTTCTTCCATTCTTTGGTGGGTTTTTCTTTTGATTCTCCTTGAAGGATTCCTTGCAGAGCTTTGACCAAGAGGTCCTCCTTGTCTTCTTTTTGATTGTCAGTCCAGGTGGTTCCTTGTTTGACATCAAAATATCCTTGGGCTGCATCTACTTGTTCTTCAGGCTTCCTGATGCCCAAGGTTCGGACATGTTGAGCAATGTTGGGTGGAATTCCATTCATGAAGGTCATTGGACCAATGATGTCTTTATTGGCAGCATTGAATCCGGCAGCATGCATTCTTTTCTGGATTCTGGTGAAGAATGCTCTTGGGGATTCTCCGAGGTTCATCTTCATTCCCATGATGGATTCTTGAGCTTTGTGGCGGGTTTCGTTTCCTGCATACTTTTCAATGATCCAGTGCTGCATGGCCTCATATTGTTCTTCGTTTGACCTTGCATTTTCTATGACATCTCTTAGGTCTGTACTGTTATCATTTGCAGTTCTGATGAAGATGCCTTTGGCTGGTTCTCTCAGTTGTGCCTTGAAGACATTGATTCGTCTTTGGGTTGACAAATCTCTCAGGGCTGCTATTCCTTCAATTGCATCTATGAATTCTCTTGGATCCTCCTCTGGGTATCCTGCGAATGTGGGTAGTGTTGTGCCCATTTCATCCTCACTGTCTTCTGACTCTGTTTCAGTTTCTGGCTCTGATTTGGGGTTGTAGACTGTTGATGGGTATGAACTTGGAGGTGCAAGGGATCTGGGAGATGGTGCTCTTCTCGGTACTATTCTGGGGAGTCTTGTGGGTTGGATTACTCTTGGAACTGGAGTTACTGGTCTGGGTAAGTCAAGGAAGACTCTTGGAGGGAATCTTTCAAGATTATTGTTGAGGTCTCGGACAAGGTTGTCAAAGTCTAGGTTGGTATTGTCTACCTCATCTGGTGTGAACTCATCAAAGTCTCTGGTTGGTGTATCTACTGGTGGTACTGGTGGAGGATTTTGTACAGTACTGGCTTCTGCAATATCAGATCCTTCTGATGCTGAGTGGTGTTCGATTCTAGAGGTGATTATTTCTCTTCCTGTCCAAATGCTTTGTAGAGCTGGAATTTCTTCTCCTATAGTAGCTGAGATTGGTACTGTATCAAAGGTTGCAGTTGTGTTGGCTTCCAGATTGAAGGTTGGGTTCTGTGAGCTGAAAAGTCACGATAATTCTTTTGAGAAGATTCCCAGTTGAGCCTCCAAATATAACGTGCCTGGCTCAATAAAGGCAAATTACAAGGTTGGGCGGCTGTGTAGATTGGCTTGAGCCCCCAGTTACTTTGTCAAAAAGCAACAAAATGTTCAGGTATTATATAGGTCTGGTACTGGTGTTGGTGTTTAGTGGTATAATATTCAACAGCTGGAGAATTCTGCATGCGATTTGGGCGGTTTCCTTTCTAGGCGGCATTCTTGGGTTGCGTGCATGAGTGGATTTCCTTCTTGGGTGTCGGTGGATAATTTGTGTGATGGGCAATCAGGCGGATTTCCTTAATAGAGGGCTCTCTGGGAACCGGGTGATCAGTTATTCCTTTAAAGAGTGCAGGTTCTCTGGGAATCCATGACTCGGGTAATCAGGCGGATTTCCTTATATGTGCGAACGGACTAAAGGCGGTGGGTTTCTTGAACAATACGGACTTCTCGAACGATACAATTAAGCGGGCAATGTGGGTTACTTAAATAAATGCAGGCGAACGATGCGGATGATCGGCAGAATGCGGCGGATCGGCGGACAAGAATGTAGAACAATGCGGATTGAACAAGGCAGATCAGCGGAATGCGGCGGATCGGCGGATTGAAAATGGCGGCTTATTCCTTAAGCAGCGGATCTCTTGAAAATGACGGCTGGCAAAGTTACGTCAAAGACTGGCTTCGTTTGCACGAACTGAATCACTGCGAAGTTGCATCAGATAGACTGGCTTTTTGAGCAGCGGACTTAGAACAGATTTCTTGAAAATGGCGGCCTTTTCTGGTGGTGAACTTGAATAAAAACAGCGGTCTTCTGGCTTATCTGGCAAGCGTACCAAAGACTTCTTTGTATCAGAAAGTGGACTGGAGTGGAAATGAACAATGCTCACAATTTCTTGGCAGTGGCTCGTTGGCAGGTTCCTTTTGCTCCTAAGTGTACCAGACAATTGGCTTTTGCTTTGCTTTTCGGACTGAGATTTATTCACTCTTGTCTCTGGGGTATTTTATACATTGTGGTTGCTACCTGATTGCTATCTGGCTAACTATAGATTGCTATTTATGGTGTGTTTGGGTGGACTGCCACTATCCAGCGGACAGCCACTGTCCACATTATTCCCTTCTTTGGTTATCTGGTTATTTATACAGTTTTCCACAGCAATGGTTGCTGGGCTGGTTACTATGCTATGCTAAGTGTTCATGTCATCTGGCTGCATCATCTGGCAATAATTCGGGTGGTACGTTTTTGTGGCCTGTCACACTATATAGTTATCTATTATTGTGAAAATTGTATAAATAATCCAGATACCTAAAGAAGAAAGTACCTTTTTTTTTTTATTTTT
>RQIL01040314.1:0-16853 GCA_003951145.1 Jimgerdemannia lactiflua | reverse complement strand
CCCCCAGCCCCCACCTTCCCTCCTCCAGAGAGCGCACCTCCAGCACTTCCCGACCTCCCCTTCTCCTTCCCCACTGTCTTCCATTCCTCAGCTCCTCCTCCTCCTCCTCCACTCTTGACCGCTGCTGCGAAACTCACCGCTCCACCACCTCCAGCCCTCTTGCTCGACTCCTGCCCCCCTCCCACTCCTCCACCAGTCGACAGTCCAAAGAACCCTGGCCCCAGCCCTATCCCTCCCTTGCCATACTGCCATTTGAAGGCTGACCCATCCCCCACACCAGTACGCTTGCCCGTGCCTTGCTTGGTCGCCATCGCCTTAAGAGCTTTCCCAATAAAACGATGAAAAGTGTGTCAAAAGTGTGTGTGGGAATTTGTGTAATGTGAATGTTACCAGAGAGAGATGGATTGGCCACCGCCTCCGCAATGAGACCCAAGAGAAGGACCGAGAAGACCTTGCCGCCGAATTGTTAACTACTGGCCAGCTTATCAAGAGAGCCCTCCGCATCTACCAAATCTTCCGCCATATTCCCTGGGCCATCGCGCACTTACAAGGAGTAACTGCTAGGAATATTGTCCGCCTCACCACCGAAGAAGTCAACTGGGTGGAATCCGAAGTAGCTGATTACATTGGAAGCAACTGCATCGCAGTGGGAAGCCAACAAACTGAACCCACCTCACCAGGTTTCCATACTACCCCCCTCCAAGACAATCACCAAGGCCACCTCATGAGCCTCATGGAGATATTCGAAGGACCGCCCATTACTATGGAAGTACCTGTTGGAGTGACCCCTGCTACCCACCACCCTGTTAACCTCAATTTGCACCACATCATTTGGGAGCCGAATCAAGAAGAGGCTCAAGAAGTCCCCATCTTTGAAGAGGAGGAAGTTGAAGAACCCCAAGACCCCACTCTTGAAGCAGCCCCATCTGACACAGAAACCGATGAGTCCTCTGAGAAAGAAGAAGAGCAGCAAAGAGTTTACCAATCCTCTGTCCACATCCAAGCTGTTCAAGGGTTGGAGAATGTTGTTGAAGACGATTGGCTACTATTCTATCCCCTCACCTCTTGGCCAGCACTTCCCCCTTTCGAAGAGCGGAATGACGAAGTCACAATCCAGCAAGATGATTTGTTTGCCACTGGCGAAGGGCACTATACCCTTTAAAGTACAGATCTGCACTTACAAATACCCTCCCCACACAAGTGTGTTATAGTTTAACCCCTCATGACAGATAGCCGCCCCCAAACATTTCTTGTCAGCAGCACAAGACCCTAACCCTCATGACATAAATCACCGAAGTCCTCGCCGCCGGCAAGCCAATAGTGCATCCATGTTCAGTATTACTACATCCATACTTCAGTGTAATCAACTGTCGCCACTGGCAAGCCAATAGTTTAACCACCGAAGTCTTCGCCGCCGGCAAGCCAATCGCACAGCAAGTAACCCGTCGCCACTGATAACGTAAGAACAGTAAGCTCATTGCCGCCGGCAAGCCAATAGCGCATCTGCATTCAACCGTTACATCCGTATCCTTATCCAGCAAACTCCCTTCGCCGCCAGCAAGCCAATAATATAGCAAACTGTTCGCTACAATGTAGTATACCTTAGCCGTGCCCATAGCTAGCAGAAACTTGTATAAATAACCCATATTCTTAGAGTGAATAAACCTCAGTCAGTTCAAGTTTAAAAAAGAAACACCTGCCTCCAAGAGACTAGCTAATTCAGAGAACAAGATAACGACCTGGAGCAACGATTGCTCGGAAGTTTGAGTTAAAGAATTACTCTTGCCACGTACCGAAAGACCGCACCGACCGCCACCGCCAAGTTAAAGGAAATCGACCACTACGAGTATTCAAGTTCAAGACTGCCGCTATGATACAAAAGACCGCCAGGAGAATCATTCAAGACCGCCGCCAAGTATAGTCGCCCTGTTTAACTCAAGACCGTCACCGAGATCCCGCATTCGGACCGACCACCCATTCGGACCAACTGCGCATTCAAGTTGCAAGACCCACGCATTCGACATTCGAGATTCAAGACCTGAATATTCAAGTATAAGGACCCCCGAGACCCAAGGAACGCATAGTATACTTAGCTTGAAAGCCAGCACAGCCGTCACCTGTCGCCATTCACCCGATGTCGTCAAGTTAAAAAGTCAGATGGACAAGTGAGCCGTCGACCTCTGTTTTCTTTACCTGCTGCACTACGAACCGCCAAGAATCATCGTCACACATGACAACCGACCCGCATATTCAGCATATGTACCCAAGTAATCTTCGCCTCAGCCAGCAAGTAATCGCCGCTAGGAAAGTCCATCTATTATCCACTAAACAACCGAGCCACGAGCCATCGAACCAAACCATCGTTACCGAGCCACAAGCCATCGTTCGTCATCCACTGAATAATTGAGCTAACGTCATCGACCGCCGACTTCAATGACAATTCGAACGAGCCGATCACGTGACCATTGCCCGTATCCACCCTCTTTACTTCAACATACATACCGCGCGCTTCATCAAGTGGCACATCGAGCCGTGCTTGAAGCATATAGTTATACAAAACGCACACCACATTTTGGGGGCTCAACTGGGAATAGTTTTCTAAAGACTTGACCTTTTGGCTCAAGAACCCAGAAGCCATCTACATTGGAGACTCCAGGAGAACCTAGCAGCCAGCAACAAGTTCAGAGACAGCCCTCTTCAGTGGAAAAGAAGGCCCACACCATTGTCAGGACAGCAGTCAAGACCTTACTCAAAAATAGCAGCCAGAAGACCGAATCCGAGGACAGAAGTGACCCAGACTACGGCTTGACCTCCAGAGAGAGAAGACAACTCAGAGGACAACCGGAACCCCTTCAGCTTCAAGACTTAGAAGAAGACCTTCCTGAAGAGTATCAGACCCGAATCTATAGGAAGAACTCTGACCGAAGTGACTACATCACTACAGCTGTCAATCGAGCCACCCCTCTAGACCGAGTCTACTTCAAGATATCTGAAGGAGAAGAAGATTATCATCCATACTCAGAAGACAAGTTTGATCCACATTACTATACAAGCAGCCACCAGCAAGGTGAACCAGACCCCACTACTTCACAACAGCAAGGGGCAGATGAGTTCAACACCAGTTATATCAGCCCCCTAGGTCCTTCAATTACCCGGACCACTGCACCTTGGTCACTCACATCCCGCTACTATCCACAAGAGACAAGGAACAACGCTTCTCTCAGAGCCTCAGTATCTGATAGCCGCTATCAGTCACTTAGGAGATCACCACCTTCAAGAGCCTATACTCCGGCCTTAATCAACAGACCCAGATCTCCTACACCACCAAGACACCGCCCTCTGCCTGTACCCCCTGTATACCAAGCACCTTCCCCTCCCCCACAAGGACCACCAAGGAACACTACCCCTGAACCAGCATCAGACAGCAAGAACAGCGAAGACGAGCCAGACATGAGCTACTTACAGAAGTTCTATAGTGCAGATGATGAAGACATCAAGGAGTTCATTGGAGAAATCGAAGTACAAGCAGCCGCCAAGTGATGGGATGCAGAAAGGAAACTCAGCATTGTAGCATCACTTTTGAGAGGCCTGGCCCTCCAGAGATACAACCAAGCCAAACAGAATAGAGGAGAAATCTTCAGGGCGGAACACCTTGCTCACCTCACGGCAAACGGAAACCATGTACAAAGATACACCATCCACAAAGACTGGCTCCGTGTCCAGTTCAATGGTCTTGAATGCCAACAAGAGGCACAAGAAGCTCTGACCTATATGACCCAAGCTGTCAATGAAACCCCAAAGAGTTTCTACCATTGGATCCAAGTGCAAATAATCAAGGCAAACCTGCAGCCCGCAGTTCAACTGGCATTGGCATCCACTACCTTCCTCAATGGCCTATACCCGGAACTCAGAAGGCAAGTCATTAGGATGGGTTATCGGAGTATTGAGCAGCAAGTTGCTGGAGCATAAGGATGTTGGGAAGCAGACTACAGACCAGCCCAGCAGGACTACTGTGAGCCAGCTAGAGCCGAACCATCAAGATCTCGAGGATCTACCACAGCAGAGCAAGAGAATGCTTTCCTTAGGGCCTGGCTAGCCAATCTCGAGGGCAGATCCCCACCCTCGACCCAGGTCCAGTTCAGCCAACCACAACAGCAGCCGCCAAGAGTACAAGAAGACCCAATGACCATCCTCACGAAACAAATGAAGGACCTGGGCATCGCAGTGGCACATCTGAAGAATCAAGGAGGAAGACAACAAGATTACCGCCATGACAATAGGCCAGACTATCGACAACAAGACAACAGGAGCTCTTCTCAGGCACCACCAGCTGCAACTGTAGGCTCAGCTACAACTGGCCCCCACACCCCCACTTGTTTCTACTGTGGAAATCAAGGCCACTTCCATAGGTACTGCCCAAGTAAGCAAGCTACTCAGACCAATGATAGGAATGTCAACCTCATTCAGATGGATGGAGAGACGCAAGAAATGGAAGAAGAAGCAGCCTGGCTTCACAGGCAAGATGATGCCTACCCATACTATGAAGCCTTCCCATCCAAGGTAACTTGGGATGCTGCCCCCGCACAGACCAGAGGACAAGGAAGACCACCCAGGATCCCACCCCCACCACCGCCAGTAACAGTATCCACAGGCAAGCATCCGAGACATGCCCATTCCTCCTCAGACACTCCAGCAGAAAACGACAAGTGAGTCAGAAGAGACACCCCTGAGCCCAAGGCCGGACCATCAAGAGCATCAAGGACTACTTCCCTGCCTGACCTCGAAGAAGATGAGCATATGAGTGTGGAGTCCTCAGCAGATGAGATGCCCATCAGGAATGAGAGACCTCGCCCTCAAGAAACCAAACATCGAAGGAGCAGCAAACCTCATGCAGCAGCCTCACTTTGGGACCAGATCCGTCAACAGAATGCAGGCCTCACTGTCGAGCAAGTCCTCAAGAATGCCCCAGAAGTTAGGCGAAAATTCCGGAAGGAAGCCAAGGAAGATACCAAGAGACTTCCTGTCCAAGGACCACACACGCAAGAACCCAGCACTATTCACACGGTACATGAAAGCTGACGACATGATCATCAATCCACCAGACTTGCGAGTGGAAAAGTGCATGGAGAAAATGCCCGAATTCTCATTGACACTGGAGCAGCAGTCTGCATCATTACCCAAAGGATGCTGGAGAGAATCGGTTGGGGAATTAACGAAGGAACCAAAGCAAGAGTCATCATGGCCGATGGATCAGCATCTACCCCCCTTGGACTCGTATGAGACATCCCCATTCAAGTTGGGAAAGCCTGCCTCAATGTACCTCAAGCCGTTGTAACTCCTGCGACCTCCTATGACCTGATCTTGGGAACAGATTGGATGCACCAAGTCGGAGCCAATGTGGACATCAGAAAACAGCTCCTAGTCTTCACTATTCATGGACAAAAGCACAAGGTACCCATCGAGTCAAGAGCATCATCAAGAAAAGCAAGTTCAGCCCCCGAGACAGAATGGCATGGATACGGTGATACACCCACCACAACCACAGATGAAGACGAAAGTGAAGCAAATTTCCTGCAAGAGTTGGGAAGCGACTTCGACGCCCCTAGAGACCAAGATAGCGGACTAGAAGAACCCTTTGTTGGAGTTATTGACATTGAGGGTCTACAATCAAGGATCGATGGAAGTAATAACGAAAGAGCAGCACGCAAGTTTGCAGGGCCATCCACACAGCCACCACCCCCATTGGTAGAGAATCGAATCATGCGAGCCTTCCGCCTAGGCAAATGTGAGCATTTCAACCGCTTCTACTCACCAAGAGATGATTGCAACGACTGCCGAATCCTGGACATCAAGAAGGTTCCAATGCTAGCAACCGAAGATAGAGATGAATAGAGGTGAGCACCAATTCCTATTCGAGCAACTCCAAAGACCTTCAAGAAGACCTACCAAGAGCAACAAAAAGTTCTTTCCTGACAACCTGTGGAGACCCTCACAATCGAAAAGGACAGCAACAGTTCCTATACCATCACCCGAGCTCTACAGATTACTCTGCCCACCTATGACAAGTACCAGAAGAGGTACCCCACCAGCAAGAAAGTCAAGGAACGGAATGAAGGCTTTGTCAAGAAGGGGCACTGTGATTGTGGAAGGACCTTCACCTGCTATTGGTGCAAACATCGAAGTATTCACCTCAGTGAAGATGTCCACAGAAGCCGAGTCAAGAGAAAGGATCCCACTCTACAAGAACCTCGAATTCGTTGGGCCTGCCGGAAGTGCAAGAAGATTGACCATGAAGGAGACTGCGAAGCCAAAAGCAAGACCACTATTTGGGACCTACCTCTGGAAGTTCTTGCTATCATCCGCTGGTACTGTTGCCCACACCAAGGAAAAGAAGGAGTCAACCTTGCCTTCACCCTCATGGAAGCCCTGGACCCCCTTGGAAAGACTGGGTTCAACTATAAGAGAAACCCAAAGACAGGAGCACACTGGTCTTTCTTCAAGCCAGAATGAATGGAGTTCTCGCCCGCAATTGCAGCCGCTGGAGTACCTTTCCTCAAGATCCAACCAGTTATCCAAGTCAAGCTACTCTCACCATGGGCCCAGCCCCCTATTGCACAAACAGAGGATCAGTTGGATATGACCTCTGCCTTCCCTATCAAGCAGTAATCCGACCCAGGAGTACCAGGACCTTTGACCTCCAAATTGCACTCACCATACCACCAGGACTCTATGGTCAACTGGCATCAAGATCACCTTTGGCAGCTAAAGGAATCACCATGGAAGGAGGAGTCATTGATCAAGACTACTGAGGCCCCCTCAAGGTTATCATCCACAACAATGGAAGGACCCATCAAAACTTCAGCCCTCTGCAAGCCATCTGTCAGATTCTTTTCCTCAAGACCTCACAGCCTACCATTCAAGAGGTAAAACAGCTGGACAGTACTGAGAGAGGACAAGGAGGATTCGGAAGCACAAACAGAGACCATCCGACACCACCTATCGAGGTTCATATAGCAAGAGTTGCCCAGTTCAGGCAAATGAGGCCCCACATCTGCCGCCCCATCCGAGCAAGAGAGGAAATCATCCTGCAGCCATATCAGCAATGAGGCCTTGACGTGCACCTCCCAGTGGAAGCCGACAACCTGATTTTCGAACCATCAATGGAGCTTCGGGAGAAGTATCACCTGCTCCTGGCCAAGGAACGAATTCATGACCAGATGTCGCCAATCCACATCCCTATCAGAAACATGGGCTTCGAGGTAATCACCATCCCCAAAGGAACAATACTGGGATATTTCGAACCACTGATAGACACCTACGAGGAAGAAGTCTATGAGTTTTTGGGAAACGGCAAGCCCTCTCTGGTGAGACTGACGGTACCAGGGAGGAAGATTCAGCAAAATCAGTGATCAAAGCCGTTGACATCGAGACAACTCTAACCAAGGAACAACAACAGCAGATACAGGAGTTAATAGAAGAGTACAAGGATATATTTACCACCACATACAATAACTTCCCACCATACCAATATGGAGAGCACCCTATAAATACCAGAGACACGAAACCAATCCGACAATGACCCTACCAAACACCACACCACTTGATCGAATTCGAACAATAACACATAGATGAAATGCTACGAAATGGAGTTATCAGACCCTCATCAAGCCCCTGGGCTTCACCAGCAATTATCGTGCCAAAGATAGGAGGATGGAGATTAGTCGTGGACTTCAGAAAACTCAACAAGGTCACTACAGAAGATGCCTACCCCTTGCCAAGAATCGATGACCTCCTTAATGCTCTCGGAAAAGCCAAGTACATGACCACCACCGATCAGTTCCAAGGATTCCAAGTGATCCCCATTGCCCAGGAAGATATCTGCAAAACGGCCTTCATCACCAGACGAGGACAATATGAATACCTTCGAATGCCATTTGGACTCTGCAATGCCCCAGCCTCATTCCAACGAATGATGAACCATGTCTACTGGGACCACATTGGGAGAAATGTGCTAGTCTACATAGATGATGTAATCATCTACTCTGAGACATTCGAGCAGCATTTGCAAGACCTCCGTGAAGTATTCAACACCATCCGGAGCTCAGGACTCAGACTCAACGCCAAGAAGTGCTTCTTTGGAAAACACCAAGTCGAATATCTGAGATATGTTGTCTCAGCTCAAGGCACGCACGCTGACCCCTGCAAGGTGGAGAAAGTCAAGAACTACCCGACCCCCACCTCACCCAAGGAGGCCCTATCCTTTCTCATGTTAGCATCCTACTATCGGCAATTTATCCCAAGATTCTCAGACAAGGCAGCACCTCTCCGAGACATCTCCAAGAAGGACCAGCCATTCTACTGGAAGGAAGACCAGCAAAAGTCTTTTGATCTACTCAAGAAGGCCCTCACTGAAGCCCCAGTTCTGGTGTGACCAGATTTCAACAAACCCTTCATCTTGGCAACCGATGCCTCAGCCCTAGGACTTGGATCAATCCTGTTACAGCAAGATGACCACAAGAGAGAGTATGTTATCGAATATGCTAGCAAGGCCACAAACGAATCACAGGCAAACTATGGAGCCACCAAGTTGGAATGCCTAGCAGTAGTATGGGCAGTAGACCACTTCCGCCACTATCTCTTGGGAAAGAGATTTGCCCTCATTACAGACCATCAAGCCCTATAATAGTTGTTCAAGAAACCAGAGCCCTCAGGAATCTTTGCAAGATGGATCATGTCCTTACAAGAATACCAGTTCACCATCGTCTACAAGAAAGGTACCAAGAATTCCAATGTCGATACTCTGTCAAGAATCCCCCTAACTCAACAAGAAGGAAAGGAGCCCCCACAAGAGAAGGCTGCTTCCCGCTCACCCAAATGAACCAAGATCTACGCCTCGCCCTCACCTGGAGCCTGCACCATAGGAGCTTCAAAAAAGAAATACAGCCTGCCCACAAGCTGTTCATCCAAAGGAACCTCAAGAAATTTCAAGAAGGCGACGGCAAACTTTGGAGAGTAGAAGGAGATCGATACACCCGAGTCCCAAGAGAAGATGAAGTACCAAAAATCCTGACAACAAATCACGACCAGAATGCACATCGAGGAATTGGTGCCACTATTGCAAGAATCAAGAAGCGATACTGGTGGCCCAAGATAAGGAAACAAATTTCAGCACACATCCAACAATGCGATACCTGCCAGAGATACCAACAGAAACCCACCGATCGAGAACCATTAATACCAATTGTAGCACCAGCCAGAGCCTTTCAAAGACTAGGAATAGACATTATCGGACCCCTGCCAGTAACCAGCCAAGGAAAACGTTACATTCTCACCATCGAAGACCACCTGACGAAATGGCCAGAAGCCTTTGCCATCGAAACCGCTGATGCCCAGACAATCATCGGAATCCTGTATGATGAAGTCTTCAGCCGCCATGGTGTCCCAAAAGAAATTATCACAGACCAAGGCCGCGAGTTTGTCAACAAAGCCATGAAGACCTTTGCAAGCAGCTTCAAGATCAAGCTACAACCAACAACGGCTTACCACCCCCAGATGAATGGACTCACAGAACGCATGAACCAGACCATCAAGCGAGGTCTCAGCAGGACCGGAGATTAACTGAACTGGGACATCTATCTGCCAGCCATTTTATTCAGCATCCACACCTCTAAGGCAACTGCTACTCAACAGACTCCTTTCTATCTAGTGTATGGCCGAGAAGCACAAGATCCTGTCGAACCAGTCCAGCCCGATTTGACGAGATGAGTCACAGAAGAGATCACCCGGTTACATGAAGTATGCCAACAAGCACGAGGATTTATCGCCAAAGCACAAGAATGACAAAAGAAGTACTATGACCGCAAAGCCGATTTAGACCCCCTGCTTATCGGACAGCAAGTTCTGGTATACCGTACCATCATAGAAGGAAACTGGAGTGCCAAGCTCGAGCCGAAATGGGAAGGACCATATCTCATTCACCAAGTCTTCACGAATCACACCTACCAACTCAAGACCATGGATGGAGTTTTGCTCAAGACCAAGATACATCGCAACCACATCAGGCTTTACTATCCGAGGGAAACAAAACACATTGACCAATCCCTGTATTGACTTCCTTGAATTGTCGATGACATATGGCAATAACCAGTACCTTAAGTATCGGAAGTTTACTTTGGGACCCTGGAACCAGTAGGACATTTAGTGGACCGAAGAACACTGAAATGAAGCCACTAGCTGGGTTCGAACCCCTCCCAGATGGTTAGTCCAGTAACAGGCCCTCTGCCCTATACGAGGATGGCCAGTCCCCACCAATGCGCCAACAACCTATTCTTTGGAGAAATCAAGATACTGCAATCTCTGTACAACCCACCGCTGAGGACGGCTCTAATTTTGCAAGGGGCAGATGTGAAATCTACAATTGACCATGACAGAATTTGGAGTACTCTGTGACTGCTAGGATCAGACGACATTATGGCGTGACAACCCATGGCCAGCCAAAACCATCAAGTGATCGCACCAAAAGAGACAAGATGATCTGAGCCGAAATGAAGACCACGTTATTTAAAGGACCCAGCCTCAGCCTCAAGAACTGCCACTAGAAAGAACAAGTACTCTACACACAATGCCTCCTACCTGCCATTCCAACCAGACCTCTCACCGCTCTACCCCTTTGCCAAGTCTCAAGACCATTGTCCTCGATGCCATCAAGCAGGCTATCTGGCGCCCAGATACCATGGACCATCTGAACTTCTATACCGAAGACCTTGGACACTTTATCAACTACCGGTACATCATAACTTAGCAGCTCAAGGATACAACTGACCGGATGACTCTCTGGCATGACTACAAGATTGGCCACCACCTCCGCAATGAGACCCAAGAGAAGGACCGAGAAGACCTTGCTGCCGAATTGTTAACTACCGGCCAGCTTATCAAGAGAGCCCTCCGTATCCACCAAATCTTCTGCCATATTCCCTGGGCCATCACGTACTTACAAGGAGTAACTGATAGGAATATTGTCTGCCTCACCACCAAAGAAGTCAACTGGGTGGAATCCGAAGTAGCTGATTACATTGGAAGCAACCGCGTCACAGTGGGAAGCCAACAAACCAAACTCACCTCACCAGGTTTCCATACTACCCCCCTCCGAGACAACCACCAAGGCCACCTCATGAGCCTCATAGAGATATTCGAAGGACCGCCCATTACTATGGAAGTACCTGTTGGAGCGACCCCTGCTATCCACCACCCTGTTAACCTCAATTTGCACCACATCATTTGGGAGCCGAATCAAGAAGAGGCTCAAGAAGTCCCCATCTTTGAAGAGAAGGAAGTTGAAGAACCCCAAGACCCCACTCTCAAAGCAGCCCCATCTGACACAGAAACCGATGAGTCCTCTGAGAAAGAAGAAGAGCAGCAAAGAGTTTACCAATCCTCTGTCCGCATCCAAGCTGTTCAAGGGTTGGAGAATGTTGTTGAAGACGATTGGCCACTATTCTATCCCCTCACCTCTTGGCCAGCACTTCCCCCTTTCGAAGAGCGGAATGACGAAGTCACAATCCAGCAAGATGATTTGTTTGCCACTGGTGAAGGGCACTATACCCTTTAAAGTACAGATCTGTGCTTACAAATACCCTCTCCACACAAGTGTGTTATAGTTTAACCCCTCATGACAGATAGCCGCCCCCAAACATTTCTTGTCAGCGGCACAAGACCCTAACCCTCATGACATAAATCACCGAAGTCCTCGCCGCCGGCAAGCCAATAGCACATCCGTGTTCAGCATTACCACATCTGTACTTCAGTGTAATCAACCGTCACCGCCGGCAAGCCAATAGTTTAATCACCGAAGTCTTCGCCGCCAGCAAGCCAATCGTACAGCAAGTAACCTGTTGCCACTGATAACGTAAGAACAGTAAGCTCGTCACCACCGGCAAGCCAATAGTGCATCTGCGTTCAACCGTTACATCTGTATCCTTATCCAGCAAACTCCCTTCACCGCCGGCAAGCCAATAATATAGCAAACTGTTAGCCACAACGTAGTATACCTTAGCCGCGCCCATAGCTAGCAGAAACTTGTATAAATAACCCGTATTCTTAGAGTGAATAAACCTCAGTCAGTTCGAGTTTAAAAAAGAAACACCTGCCTCCAAGAGACTAGCTAATTCAGAGGACAAAATAACGACCTGGAGCAACGATCACTCGGAAGTTTGAGTTAAAGAATTACTCTTGCCACGTACCGAAAGACCGCACCGACCACCACCGCCAAGTTAAAGGAAATCGACTGCTATGAGTATTCAAGTTCAAGACCGCCGCTACGATACGAAAGACCGCCAGGAGAACCATTCAAGACTGCCGCCAAGTATAGTCACCCTGTTTAACTCAAGACCGTCACCGAGATCCCGCATTTGGACCGACCGCCCATTCGGACCAATCACGCATTCAAGTTGCAAGACCTGCGCATTTGACATTCAAGATTCAAGACCCGAATATTCAAGTATAAGGATCCCCGAGACCCAAGGAATGCATAGTATACTTAGCTTGAAAGCCAGCACAGCCGTCACCCATCGCCATTCACCCGATGTCATCAAGTTAACAAGTCAGACGGACGAGTGAGCCATCGACCTCCATTTTCTTTACCCGCTGTGCCACGAACCGCCAAGAATCATCGTCATGCATGACAACCGACCCGTATATTCAGCATACGTACCCAAGTAATCTTCGCCTCAGCCAGCAAGTAATCGCCGCTAGGAAAGTCCATCTATTATCCACTAAACAACCGAGCCATGAGCCATCGAACCAAACCATCGTTACTGAGCCACAAGCCATCGTTCGTCATCCACTGAATAATTGAGCCAACGTCATCGACTGCCGACTTCAATGACAATTCGATCAAGTCGATCACATGACCATTACCTGTATCCACCCTTTTTACTTCAACATACATACCGCATGCTTCATCAAGTAGCACATCGAGCCGTGCTTGAAGCATATAGTTATACAAAATGCACACCACAATATATTTGTCGAGTTATTAAATTTCTAAAAATAGAGTTCGAATCAGACCTCAAATCAAATTGGACCTCAATTTGAATTGATTCAAATCGAATTGGGCCTCAATTTGATTCAAAGTTTTTGAATCAAATCGAATTTAGGTCTAATTCAATTCAATTCAATTTGTTGAGACCACTATCCAAACATTTCTCTCATCTCCTTGAGCACTACTTCAATTTCTACTATCCTCTTCCAAAAGTCCCAGAGCAGACCATCTTCCCCCAGTACCATCTCATTCTTTATAGCTGATAGCACCCCCAGGATTTCCTTCTCTCAGATGAGATTTGTCAGATCCTCCAGCCTCTCTGTCTTCAGGGGCCTCCACTCTTCCAAGTACCCCTCAATAGTCCCTCCATCTTTCCCTCCCTTCTACTCACTCCACAAGGTATCCCATCTCTTCTGAAGTAACCCCAGGATACTCTGCACTCCAGTCACCATGACTCTATTATCTTCTATAATGCTCTCTCATCTGTGCCACACCTTGTATATCTGGAGAAGTCTAGTCCGATATTTCATAGGTCTTTCCCCATCCTCCAGCCCCTGCCACCTCAGTCTTGCCACCATCCCTTGAACTTGCACTTCTTTCTCCTCATACATGACTATCTTCAGTTCTTCAATTTCCATCCTAACTCTCATATCTCTCTACTCCTCTCTCTTCTCCCCTGTATCCTCTTAGGCATCAGTCATTTTAAGCAGTAAGCCTTCTAGCTGACATGAGACTCCCACCATCCTCTTCCTTCTAAGTCACTTCTTCCCTCTCCCTACCTCCTCTCAAAAGACCTGGGCAGTGGTCTTCAGTTTCAACCACTAGTCCCCCACTGGAATTTCTTCCCCTTGCCACCTTACTATATTGGCTGCCACTTCCTGGCTCCATTGTCTTCACACCTCCTTGTCCTCTAAAAGAGTATAGTTTAGATATCAATTTTCAGACCCATCCCCACTCCCCCCAAATGTACCTTGCCCTATCATCCCCCAGTAATCTGATCATGGACACCACCTTTCAGACATCTACTCCCCAACAATTAGCTATAAGAATCCAATCAATCTATATTATCAGCCCATCCACTCAATGAGTGAATACTGCTTGGCTACTCTACTATGATCACCCTACATCTCCTAGAGCACTCAGTCACTTCACCTCCTCCCATCTGTTCAGCCCACTACTTCTGCCAGATCTGCTCAGCCCACTATTAGAGTAATCTACTGTAACATCCCTAACCATATTGAAGTCCCCCCCAAGTATGTCAACCCCAGCTTCTGCCAAAGTTCCAGTGTGTTTTCATAATAGTGGATCTAGTATTGTCATCAATTCTTCTTGAATATAATTATATATTTTTCATTATGTTTCATTCTCTTTTTCTTTTTCATATATAAGCTTGATAAGATCCCAAGCTAAATTAAGCTGAAAGATAACTTAAGTTATCACCAATTTGACAGCTATCTTATACATTAGGTATGAATTGACAATTATAATATTTAATAATAAAAAGAAAAGTAGTATTCAGTCTCTTATCAATATTATAACTTCTGCAATTCTCTAAGACATTGTGTATCTATAGTATACTATTCTAAATATGACTTCTATTTATAAACTACTATAGATCTACCCCAATCATATTTTCAATCTATTCCTATAGACATGTTGCTAGAATTTTGATTTTAATTTATAATTTATATTTAAAAACATAATGGACCACAAATTACACCAGACATATTTATTATATTTTTTCTTATAGATAAGTAATACTAATCCCAAAGAGCTATTTTCTATCCAGCTATTCTCTTTTAGTATCATATTTGCTATTCCACTAACTAATTCCTAAACTTTATACAGAATTCCTTCTAGAACTTACAGAGCAATTCATCAACTCCTGGTAAAGAGCCTATCTATAACCTCTCTTAGAACTTCCTATACCTTCTCTGGAATTATCTTATATACAATATACTCTCCAAACCAAGTACTCTTCTGTATCTGATATCTATCCAGAAAGTCCTCCCCCACTCTCTCCTGATTTCTCTCTATCAGTCTCTCTATTATCTGTCTACAGCTTAGTCCATCTAGCTAATATCTTCTTTATTATTTCCACCAGTTTGATAATTTCTCAACCATCACTATATATATAGGACTGATGACCAGTCCTGATGCATCTCTCATATCAGATAAGTATTTTATCAGTTTCTCTCTTATCTTTATTCATCTTGATCTGTCTGGGTAAAAGTCCATTAATTCTTCTTTTCTCTCTCCCTTTTAAGTTATTCTGTAGTTCAACAATCTCTTTTATCAGCAATATCTTATCATATTCTGATAAAGGGCCATTCTCTTCAAGTACTAATTTAGTTCTCTATTGTTATATCTCTCCTTATCTCTTTTCTCTTTTTCTGATATCTCTCTCATATCTTATCAATAAACACCTATTAGATACTTAACCTATCCCAGCATTTCTTTACCCACTTGTCATCTTTCAATCTTTTAGTAACTTCAATAAACTCATCTCTCCTAGTATTCCCCTTCAATAGCTAAATATTAAGAATGATTTCTCTTATCTCTACCTCTCAATAATCTGACCAGAGATACTACTGGACATCTACTTTATCTAAAATACTCTCCTACCAATAGCCAGTTAATGCATATATCAACTAGATCACTATTTACCTTATATCACCTAGAGTAGAATCCAGGATTCTCTTCACTCTATAGTTAAATACCATCTATCAGTCTCATTTCATTCTCAGCCTAAAGCTATTTTATAGTCTTAAGGAGCTAATAACTTCTGACTCTCTATTGGATCTGTCAAGTCCCTAGTCTTAATCATATTGAGTTTCTTCTCAGTAATAAAAGTTGACCAGCTTTCTGTCCTCTCAATCCATTCACTCTACTAGTTATTATTTTCTCTAACTATTAACTACTAGAATATAAATAGAACCCACCAATAACTCTTTGTCTTATCTCTCTTTCAATATCTCCCAAACTAAATAATTCCCCTAATATCTAATATCTACTAAGTCTTCTTTGTCAACCTCTATACTAAAACTTCCAAATATTCCTTACTCTATTATAAAAAGTCCTTATCTCTATATATTCTCATATCTTGAATTAACACTAGATCATATTGCCTATTTTTTAGTTATTGAAATAGTTGACACCTCTTAACTCTATTGTATATCTTATTGATATTGAGTGATGGAATTTTTAGATATTTCTCTATTGTACTACTGCTGTCTTCTCTGCCCTGGTAATAATAATATATTTCCATTTCTCATGGATAGTCTGTCACATCCTCTGCCCTTTTAAGGCAAGTATAAGTTTGTATTTCTGATATATTATATTGAGGAAGTTGTTCCACTCAGCTGGTAACCCCCTATAGATATCAATCTCCTAAATATTCTGCCTTCATTATAATTTCTTTTGATGCAGAGGTCTGAGGTCTAGGGCTCTATTTAGAGATTGTAGTATCTCTTTTCAGAAATATCAGATTATATATCAAGCAGCTTATCCTTACTATCTCTACTATCTCTACCTACTTTCTCATAAGGACTCCAATGAATAATTGTAGCTTTGGCCATCTTAATATCCTCAATTTGCATTTCTGATACAATCTATGGTCCTTTATAATTATGGATAAAGAATCTTGATTTCTCTTCAATAATAATTCTGATTCTTCTTATGATATATTGAGAGCCTACTATCCTATCAGTCTGCTCAAAAGGGGTGGCCTTTACTTCAATTTCTCCATTTCATTTTTCCTTACTCACAATCTCTCCTTCTCCTCTTTTTTTTTTTTTTTTTTTTTTTTTTTTTT
>RQIL01040303.1:0-28173 GCA_003951145.1 Jimgerdemannia lactiflua | reverse complement strand
ACAATGATTCATGTGTTATAACATACTGGTTGTGATCTGGTTTATCCTGTTGCTCATCTCTAAACATACATTGAGAATTAATATTCATAAGCCAACAGCAACAATGTTGGGACTCGCTATTATTACCTCCGGTGCTACCATAGTCTAATCGTTGTGATATAAGTTAAGAACACAAAAGCCTGTTGGTTAACAAATATGAATATCATATACAAGAATAATTCTATGGCCTGTGATGCTACTGACCTTGATTAGGTTGTCGTACAAGAGTGACAAGCGTCGATCGCGAGTGCTCTTCGGTAATTTGTTTGAGTTGTGAATTTATGTAAAATTTACTCCCACTGTTGCATAGGTGTCCCGTCACAAATTCGAAGTTGTTGCTGTTGTTTTTAGATTCCAGCTCTTGCTGATGGGTGACCCGTCTTGCCTCGATGAACATTTGCATCTCGAGTGAAAACGGTATAGATGTAATTGCAAGTGCTCCTAATATTTGATCTTCTATATTTGGTTGTAATATGAAAGGAATGCCGACTAAACCAGCTGCACATTCTAACAATTGATGGTGAACTTCAAGAGCACTGGGTCGCTGGTTGGGGTTGATGAGCCAGCAGCTCCGGATTATGTCGTTGAATGTTGTTGGCACACCAGGAATTAACTCCTCTCGAAGACCATCAGGATTGCTGGCAATGGCCGCCGATGCGTCACCTTGTGGTGGAACTCCGACGATCAACTGCCACAACAGGGTTCCCAAGCCGTAGACATCTGATTTCTGTGTATATTGTTCTCCCTCAAAGATCTCTGGAGGGAAGTATGTCATTCGACCATAGACACTCTTCTCGGAATTTGCAATTTCTACAGCTTTACTATTGCCGAAATCAATCAGGATTGCGGTATGCCACTTGTGGAATACTACGTTTCCCGGGTGGAGATCTCCATGGCTGAATCCCATATTGTGGAGACTGGCTAAGCGGCTGGCAAGTTTTATAGCATAGGTGAAAGCTGTATACCAATCACCATCTATTCCGCACGGCTGCTTCTCAAGAGTGCCGATATCAGCAAATTGCATAATCATCAGATATTCTTTAGTTTCAGAGTGTTGTGATATAGCAACAATATCCATTGTAGGGGCATCGTTGGTGTTATTTCCACAACGACTCAAATAGACATTCAGTACTAACTGTATTGGTGGATAAAATTAAAGCAAGGTTATTAGTGATTAATATTGTATGGAAAAAAAGTAGATATATATCACAACTCACCTCTTCAACCATTGACAATTTCAATTCTTTGGCAGCCGCATTATAAAGTATTGAGTTTACAATAACATATCCCTGGTAAACTTTGGAAAACCCGCCTTCGGCAACTTGTTTAAAATGGGAGAGGTAATCGGGTGGAATCCAGACAAGGTATGGCTCCAGCTGCAGCACAGCCAAGGTGTTGAGACAGGCACGGAGTTCTTGGTCATATTCCGAATAAAATTTCTTCCAGGCCAAGATTTCAGTTTGGTGGGCTCTGTGCAGGTGTTCGAAGGGCTTGAGTCGGGCTAGTAGGGGCTGTAGACGGGTTGGGTCAGACATGATTTTTGTTTTGATAATGGGAATGATTCGGCTGTGTGAACAATATTCCACACGTGGATTCATGCAGTGTCGTCACAAATATTTGATTGGATTTATTAGGCAAATCCCAACTCCCCTTGCCACCCCGCCAAACCGCCACATCACCTACCGCGAATTCTGTTGCTGTGAAAGGAGATGGCTCCTTTACGAACCGGTAAATATCAGCTGGGAGTCTGCGGTAATTCCGTAAGTTTAGTTCGTTTCCTGTTCTTGACTTACTAACTGTCAACCTCGAATCACTCTTAAGCTGGATGACGACTCGGACACCACAACCTCCCCCCCTCAACGATCTCTTCGTCCCCTACTCCTTTCACACACCCCCGAGCCTCACAGATGCTCGCCGGCAGACATAACCGCTCCCACCACAGTCTTCCATCTGAGTTTGCTTTTATCTGACTCGCGCCTCCTCCAATTGTCACAACCAGCGCAACCGTTCTATTCCCGCATCAAAAGCATCCTCATGCATGCCTGCCAGCATCCTGCGACACCTTTCCTTCCCCAGCCTGCAGTCTGATATAGAAATTTGACCTCAGGTGTGCCGGCGACCTCCAAGTTCCTGTTCTATAATGATGGTGCGGAGATGATTTGAAGGGCAATACCCTCAAAATTACATTGCCTCCGTCATTTCTTAACTCCGCACTCTTGCCCGCCATTCATTCCATTCTTGTGTAATGCTCACCAACAACGTCAGTCTCTCCCCGAGGTATATACGTGTGCGAGTTTCATTCTATTATTTCTGCTCATTTGGCCTCCCTTTGCCTTTATATCTCCTGTACAATGAAGCAGCTTCCGTATCTGGTGACCTGAACACACAGCAACTCATATCTTTTTATACGTTGTCGCTCTCGTTCTTTAGCCTGTCGGACGTGAACGACCATCAACGCATAGCAAAAAGGCGCAAGATAAAATGTATACGAAAATACAATTATATAGCAGTTTAGATGAATTTTAAAACCTCATCTGTTTGTACTAAAACTCATATCATATAAATTGTTACTTTGCAAATACTCGATTCTACCTTTGTCACAGACCCGAAGAATCATCAGTTGCAAGAGATACCTGATGTGGAAAAGCATCCATTGACCGAACAGCAAGGTATGGTATTTATCCTTGTCCTTCTGGGGTTTGCATTCGGGAATGGGAAGTATTTGGAATCTGCCCAACGCGGAGTTGACTTTGATAGATGCTTTGTACAAGAGGTTGAGGTGACTGGGGAGAAAGCTCGTGCTGATGAGACCAGGCCCAAGCTTGTTCGTTTTGGATGTCCATATCTTTGAACATTCTGATTGATCATTTTCCTGGTTTCCTCATTCTTACAGAACCAGAAGACGAGTGTCCTTCTAAGAAGTCGCGCCTAATGATCGAAGAGGAAAAGCCCTCGGGGTTCAATATAGGTGAGAACTTCAAAAGAATAGGCAGAGGAGTGCGAGGTCGGTTGCATTGGGCGAACAGAAAAAGAGAGAAGGGACTATCGGCCCAGGATAGAGTTTTGTGTTTTGACGATTTTACGTTTACATTATGGTGAACTCATTCCTGACTTACCCCCCCTAATCCCAGGCGCAAGTCCTGCCAAATACGTGGCCGTCATGGGGTGATTCTCCCGGACGACGCACCGCATGCTCCTTACAACCCCCCTCACCCGCGGAGATGACGGATGAACAGTTCCTCTTTGACTTCTCCTTTCAACGACGACGCATGGGCGGGCATCGACCCCTTCGCATGATACGCACGCTAGTGCTGGGTTCAGTGCCAGTCACCCCTCAGTGTGGACGCCACAGTGGGTTCCACCGGGAGACATAGGTTGAATCCGAGCTTGTGAAATCCGGCAGGGCCGCTGGTGAGAGGATGGCGGCGTATCAGAAGGGTGAGTGTTGTTGAGAGGATGGGGACACTGGAGAGGGAGATACCGAGAAGGTGGCATATCGGGGGGGTGAGTGTTGTTGGGAGGACGGGGACGCTGGTGAGGAAGGCGGCGTATCGGGGGAGTGAGTGCTGTTCGGGAGGACAGAGGAGACACCGAGGAAGGTGGCGTATCGGGGGAGTGAGTGTTGTTTGGGAGAGCGGGATGCTTGCGGAAGGAATGAGGATGGTGTGCAAATTTATGTTGAGGGTGTTTTTTTTTGTTTTTTGTTTTTCCTTTTTTGGGCTGAATAGGATGGAGGAGTGCATATGTACGAACGGTGGGTATCTGGCGCCGGCGGGGAAGGAACGTGGGGAGAGAAGATACCAAAGTATCTGAGCCATCGTGCTCGCGCCCCAGCTCATGAAACAACTCCACTAGACAGTGTTTTTGTCAGTTATTCTAGATTATTTGTCAATGTCAACTTTGTATTTATTTATTTATTTTGGTTGGTTAGATTACTGTTAAAATTTGATTACAAGACCCGGGGTACTATCATGAATCTCAATTTTTTATGGCATAGAGGAGGACCCCGCAAATGAGTGCCAAGGTGAACGGCGGTGCCATGCCGTAAGAGAAACTGTTGTCTAAGTTCACTGCCTTATGGTGAACAATTGGATTCAACCGGACTATCTGAATCACCTAAGTTCATCGAGGATTACAGGTTTGATTTCGGCCTCAATAGGTATCATCTTGACGCTTTACAGAGGGAATTCTTCGATTATTACTGGCAACGTTGTTCGGTGGTTATGGCTTTGATTTTGAATTGGGACTCCAATTTCGATTTTGCCAATGTTTTTTGGGGGATTGCAACACTTTTGTCTTTGGCGGTGGTTCGTGAACCGTGTCTCAAATAGCCACATGGTCACGTGAACCATCCAAATAGAATATTTGAAATCCTTCTTGTCAATTTACATCCCTTTCCACATAGTAATTTGTAATATAAAGTAGTTTTAAACTCATGAATAAAAGCCAAGAATGCACTCACACAAGTTGCATTCGAGTTGCTGCCCTCACCATGGAGATCTGCCATTTTTCGGTTTTTCGCGTGGCCGATCGACCCTGTCATTACTTATTTTGGATTTGGTGTCGTCACCAGAAATCAGTCACAAACAAATTGGCTGAAAAGTGACACCTATGCTTTTAATATCATATATCTGTTATCAAGTATAGGTCTCATTCCATATTTATATTCAAATATGGGGATTGTGAGTGGGACCACTAGCTCAGGTATGGGAACAATCTTGTATCGCTCTACGAGAGCTGGGGAAAATACGACAAGGCGGAACCGCTGCACGAATGGGCACCGGCGATCAGAAGGTGTTGGGATCACGACAACATCTCTGAACAACCTTGTAAGTATGACAAGGTGGAGCCACTGTATAAACAGGCGCTGCCGATCCATAAGAAGGTATTGGGACCAGAGCACCCACATTCGGCAACACCTCTGAATAATAAATAATCTTGATTCTATTATATAGATGTACATAATACATATTTCTCATAGTCCCAACTTATAGGAAAAATTCAATTTGGTCATAGTTGCATTCTATTACAGAGGTTTGTCTAGTGGTCATACCTCCTCATGGCTGGTGCGGTTGCCAGAACGGTTCATACCCCGCTCATGGCCCGTGCTGTTGCAATAACACAAACAGTGTGTTTTGCTCCAGAGACTTGGCTAAGGGGATTCCACTTCGTCATTTTAAAATGAGCAGGGACGAGAGATCATTAGCTGTTTTCAATTACCCAGCCGTGCACAATGCTTCACACGGTTCCGTCATACCACTTTGTCAAGGCTGTGTTCTGCTTCTGAGATTCAGCCATCTCCTTGCCAATACTATTCCCTTTAAATTGAATATGGAATGTGCGAAGACACACTTTAGCTTTACAACCACAGACATAATGCTGAAATACTTTCGAAGTCCAGCTCCGTAAATATCGTGTTCTGCTTCAGAGGCTCAGTTAGGACGCGTTTTCCCTCCCCATCAATGTGTTATCTTTAAAATACACAGGAGATGAGCGAACACGCACAGATCATTATTAATTTCATCACACAGCCACACACAATGTTTCACATACTGTAGAGACCCAGCTCGGTCAAGGTCGTGTTCTGTACTCCCTCATTGCCAATATTGTTATCTTTGAAATGAACAGGGGATGAGTGAACATGCACAGACCGTTAGCTTGATTCCATCATGCAGGCGCACACAATGCTTCACACAGTTCCGACATACCAGAGAGATTTAGCCCGGTCAAAGCCGTGCTCTGCTTCAGAGACTTAGCTAGGGCATGTGCTTCCTACTTGGCAATATCTCTATTACCTTTAAAATGAACAAGGTATGAGCGAACACGAACAAATCGTTAGACTAATCCCTTCACACAATTCTAACATACTAGAGGAATTCAGTTCGGTTAAGGTCATGTTCTGCTTCAAATATTTAACTAGAGTATGTACTCTCTTCTTTGTCAATATTATTCTCTATAAATGAACAGGGGATAAGCGAAAATGCACAGATCATTAGCTTGATCCCTTCATGCTGCCACACAATGCCTCATGACTGGAATTATATCATCCTCCTCTTCATTCTCATTTTTTTCAGGGAGTCTGGCCAAATAATTTTTCCCAATCTCTATAATTGAGCTGAGATCAGTAAGAAGTTCTGAAAATAGGGAGAGAGTTTCTACATATCCTTCTAAAAAGTTATTGAGGTCTTCTTCCCACAAAATAAATGGGTCACCACTGTTCTCCAGATCTTAAGAGGTAATGTCAGCAGTGATGATGTCATTTGTGATGATATCACTATCTACCAAGAATACAGAGTTGTTCTATTATTTCTGAGATCTCCAGCTGATGGTATCTTCATCTACAAAGTAGAGGACATCTGCAGAATTCTGAGGGGCACAGACTTGCAGAGGGGGACCTTAAAATAGGGCAATCAGACTATGGATGAACTAGTCTGGGTTGTCTTCTAGGATAGAATTCCATAGGTCTTACACTTCTTCACTCTTAACTGAAATAGTAGATTGGGCTTCTTCTGCTACCATTTCTTCTAAGTGGTCTGCACAGTGGGTTGACAGCTCTTGAATATCTGAGACCTTGATATACTGTAGGTTGGGGATGGCCCAGAGTATATGCTGAAAGATCTGATGAATTCTCTTAGTCAATTGCTACTTATATATATGGCATCTATGATTTCTTGAGAGCTGGCTTCTGAGAATTCTTGATAGAGGTGATGTCTTATCTAATACTCTTGTTGTAACATTTTAGCATAGTTTATTTCTTTTTCTTTGTCTTTCTAGTACTTTCTGTAATCTTCCAGTATCTTCCGAATGATTAGAAATCCTTTCTTGGCACTAAGCTACAGCTAGAACATTCTTGTCAATTCCATTCCAGTCTTAGCTAGTCACAGAACTTCATGGAACATTGCAGATCTTTATTTGTCATCATTGCCAAGAAACTCCTTCTTGGCAATTCCATTGATTACTCAGATCCTTCCGGATCCTTCTTTCATATCTTGTATAAATATCCTCTCTGTTCTCTCGAATAAAGAAAAGAATATTTTCTCCCAGAAATCACAAGATCATCCTGAACTCTGAGTAACTCTTCAAGCTACTTTGAGCACTTAGAAACAAGTTGCTTCCTCATTTAAGAAACCAGAACTGTTACACTTGGTAGCAGTGGTTAAGTTACACCTTGCCTAAATAAGAAACCTCTCAAGAACTAGTCAAACACCATGTCTATGGACCCCAATGCTGATGCCTGGGACAACAACACCTATAGAACCCCTTATGGCAACTATGTCCCACAGAATACTCCTTACATTCAGCAAGAAAAAGAGGACAAAATTCCAAATCAGTCATCTGGGACTCTAGAAAGCCTGCTGCACACTATACTGGCCCAAATTTCCCAACTTCAAGAATGACTGGACAAGAAGGAGGGCAAAGCTCCTGCATGGTCTACATATGTATCTATAATGGTATCTCCAACAGCAGTCACCATCAAGCCTCAGAAGCCTGATACCTTTGATGGCCAAAGAGGAGGACTGTCTACTGATGCTTGGCTTTTCCAATTGGAGCAGTATGGAGAACTGACTAATCTGGATGAAGCAGTACTAGTCCAATTTGCCACCACACTCCTCCGAGGGAATGCTGCAATCTGGTAGTGAAATCATGTCCAGAACACAAGATTCTCTGGCTGAATCAAGGTCTGGGGTGAATTCTCAGATGCTATCAAGGACCAATTCAAACCTGTCAATAGCACCAAGGTTGCATGAGACTGCCTGGCAAATGTCAAACAACTCAAGTCTATACAAGCATACAATATATAATTCCTGTCAATTTTTTTGGAGCTAACTCATGTCACTGAAGACGAGAAGGTTGACAAGTACATCTGAGGTCTCAAGGGACAAACTTGAGTTCATGTTGAACTAGAAGAGCCCAAAGACCTAGACACTGCAATGAAAATTACTGATAGGTTTGATGTCATTATCTATGGCAACTGCTTTGAGCAGAAGAGACTGCCATTCAACAACAACCCCAGAAGGGAGGAAACCAAAGTCAGAACTGTTGGACCTGCCCCCATGGACCTAGACACCATCAACAAGAACAAGAAGAACAAGCTTACACCAAAGGAAAAGGAGCACCTCAAGAAGGCTAGAGCCTGCTTCTTTGCCGATAGCCTGGCCACATTGCCACTAAATGTCCCAAGAAGACTACTGAACCCAAGAGGATCCTGGTCCTGTCTAAAGACACCCAAGGTCACCAAGTCAAACAAGAAGTGGTTCTCAATTTCATATGAGTCAATCCCAAGGCCCAGATTCCTCAAGCACAGTCAGAAGGAGCCATTGGTTTAGACCTTCAATCCGTCTAACAAGTCACTATTCCTGCCCATGAAAGAAGGCTCATTCCAACTGGCCTTGCAGTCGAAATACCCAAGGAACATTATGTAAGAATTGCACCAAGATCTGGTCTCAGTGTCAAGCACTTATTGGATATTAGTACTGGAGTCATTGACTCTGACTTTCAAGAAGAAATGCAAGTCCTACTAGTCAACCATAAGGACCAATCTTACACTGTCAATGAAGGTGACCAAATTGCACAGCTCATCCTGGAGCGAGCCACCCTACCTGCTATCAAGGAAGTCACCAAGTTGTCTCCAACCAAGTGAGATCAGAAAGGCTTTGGCAGCACTGATCAAGTTGCTAGCATAGCTGAGAACCGAGCCAACTCAATGCTCATCTTCAAAGGTCTTGTCAAAGGTCAGGAACTAGATATTCTCATAGACAGTGGAGCTATTGGGAACTTCATCAACAAGAACCTCATCAACAAACTCAAGATTCTTACCAAGCCAGCTGGCAAGAATGGTGGAGTTGTCACTGCTGATGGCACCACTCTAAATTGACTCAATTGCTGCTAAACTTTCCCTGAAAATTCAGAAGTATTGGGAATGTTTAGATTTTGAAGTGGCACTCCTAGGAGATCATGACCTGATCTTAGGCAAACCCTGGCTTACCTGACACAACCCATACATTGATTGGACCAAGAATGAAGTCACCCTGATTCAAGACAGAGTCAACATTACCATCAAGCCAGACAAGACTCAGACAAAAACCCCAATTGCAACTCTTTCTGCAATTCAGTTCAAGAAGGCCCTCAAGAAAGCTATCTGTGTCTTTGTTGCACTGATCTGACCCAAGAAAGAAGACAAGAAGCTATCAATTAGTGAAAGTGTCAAGTTACTACTGAATAAGTACAAGGATGTCTTCCCAGACAAGCTATCTGGCCTACCACCTTCAAGAGACCATGATCATGAAATCAAGCTGGTACCAGATGGGGCCATTCCTAAGAAGAAGATGTACCACATGTCACCCCTTGAAATTGAAGCAGTCAAGAAGGAACTCAATGAACTCATCAAGTGAGGAGCCATTCAGCCAAGCAAGCCACCCTTTGGCTCCCCAGTCCTATTTGTCAAGAAGAAGGATGATACCTTGCAAATGTGCATAGACTACCATGCACTCAACAAGATCACTGTCAAGAACTACTACCCACTACCACTCATTGATCAAATCTTTGATGCCCTCAAGAATGCAAAGTACTTCACCAAGATTGATCTCACCTCTGAGTATCACCAAATTTGCATCAAACCAGAAGACATACCCAAGATGGCATTCATGACACCATTTGACTATATGAATTTCTAGTCATGGCCTTTGGACTCACCAATGCACCAGCAACCTTTCAAGACCTCATGCAGACTGTCTTCTTGGACCAGCTATATATCTTTGTACTCATGTACATTGACGACATCCTGATCTTCAGTGGCACTAAAGAAGAATATCTCAAACACCTTGAACATGTCCTCAAGATCCTCTATGAATATAAGCTTTATGCAAAGCTCAAGAAGTAAGAGTTCTTCAAAGATCAAGTGGAATACCTTGGACACATTGTATCAGCCAAAGGAATTCAAGTAGATCCAAGGAAAATACAAGCCATTGAACAGTGGCCTGTACCAGCAAGCCTCACCATACTTAGGTCCTTCCTTGGTCTGGCTGGATACTACCATCAATTTGTCAAGAACTTCTCTGGCATAGCAGAATCTTTGACAAACCTCCTGCAAAAGGAACCCAACTCTGACCACTATGTTCCCTATATCTGAGACACCTTCTGTCAACAAGCTTTTCAAGAACTCAAGAACTATCTGACCTATGCACCTGTCCTTAGAAACATTAACCTGAACTTGAAGTTCACTGTCACTATTGATGCATCCAACTTCACAATTGGTGCAGTCATCTCTCAAGATGATGGACAAGAATACAGACCCATTGCCTTCAAGTCAAGGAAATTATCCCCTGCAGAACAAAAGCTAGCCACTCATGAAAAGGAACTCCTGGCAATCATTCATGCCCTCAAGACCTGGTGACACTACCTAGAAGGAGTTGAGTTTGACATGATCACAGAATACAGATCCCTTCAATTAACACCCAACCAACTCTTTCCCATCAACAAGCCAAGTGGAGTCAGTTACTTCAGACCTTCACTCTGAATATCATATACAAGCCTGGCAAAACCCTGGTTGTACCAGATGTACTCTCAAGAAGGCCTGACCTTGCCAATATTTTACAAGTCACCTTGTCACCTGAATTCCTTAACCAGATCAAGACTACCTATGAACAAGACTCTCTGGTTCTACAGAAGGACACCAAGGAATTCAAGGAAAAGTACACCTTCAGGGACAACCTTGTGTACTATTAAGACAAGGTCTACATTCCTACCAATCCTGAACTATAGTACAAGATTCTTTATGAACATCATGACTCCCCACTAGCTGGTCACCTTGGAATAAAGAAGACCATTAAGAACATTCAATGAGACTACTACTGGCCCAACATGCTCAAGGAAATCAAGGAGTATGTTCAAAGCTGCAATCTTTGCCAAAGAAACAAGTTAAGCAATCAAACACCTGCTGGTCTTCTACAACTGTTGCCAATTCCAACCAAGAAGTTTGAGCAAGTCTCAATGGATTTTATTGTACAACTCCCATGAACCAAATCAGGCTATGATGCCATTGTCATGTTAGTGGACCACCTGACCAAGATCACAATTGCCAAGCCAACCACAACTAATGCCACTGCCCCTGAAATTGCTAGAATCTTCTTCAAGTCTATCTTCCACCAATATGGACTTCCTTGAGTAATTGTCAGTGACCATGACCCCAAATTTACAAGTCACTTCTGACAAGTGCTCTTCAAGACTCTTGGAACCCAAATCACTATATCCACTGCCTTTCACCCTCAAACCGATGGACAGACTGAGTGAATGAACAGAACACTTGAACAAATGCTCAGAAACTATGTGTCTTATGAGTAAGATGATTGGGACCACTACCTGACCTACACCAAGTTTGCCTACAACAATGCAGTCCAATCATCTACTAGTCTTTCCCCTTTTCAATTACTACATGGTCAAAACCCTGAGACCCCTGCAAGTCTAGTCTCATTTCAGCAATCCAGTCACACACAAGTCCCCACTGCCCAGAACCTTATCAACAAAATGAATTCCCTTCTCAAGACTGCTACCATGAATCTGCAAAAGGCTCAACAATGCTAAGCTAATTATGCAGATAATAAACATCATGATGTCAACTATACTATTGGAGATATGGTTCTACTCAAAGCTGACAACATCAAGGCCCAATCTCAAGTCAACTGCCAGTCAGCCAAATTTTAACCCAAGTACCTTGGACACTTCGAGATCACTGAGCAAGTCTCTACCTACTCCTACTGTCTCAGTCTACTGACAACCATGCATATATATCCAGTATTCCATATATCACAACTCAAGGCCTGGAACCAGTCACCCCCTTACCCTGGCCAAATTCTGACACCCTCAGCACCAGTTATGGTTCAAGACCACATTGAGTATGAAGTCAAGAAAATCTTAGACAAACAAGTCCAATACCATTGCACAGAATACCTAGTCAAGTAGATGGGCTACTCTGAATACAATGCTACCTGGGAACCCACCACCAATCTCAAGAACTCTCAAGACCTCATTCAAGAGTTCAAGTAAAAAGAAACTCATTGACTGCCTATGAGGTTCTCTCCTTGAATAGTAGATGACCTACTGTACTGATCAGATACATTATGCATTGTGGCACTCTAAGGGATACAGCATCAGCAACAAGACCCATAGAAGAACTCTATAAACCCTACAACTAATAAGATTCGAACCAGTTCTCATCAGATCAAGATGACACTTTGGCCCTCACCTTATACAAGAATGGCCAGTCCTTGCCAATGAGCCGATATATTTTATTTGTCTTTTCTTTTGGTTTTATTTTCTTGTGTTACCTTCCGAATTCAATGAGGACATTGATTCTTAAGGAGGAGGAGATGTAATATTTTAGTGTAGTTTATTTCTTTTTCTTTGTCTTTCTAGTACTTTCCATAACCTTCCAGTACCTTCTGAATGATTAGAAATCCTTTCTTGGCACTAAGCCACAGCTAGAACATTCTTGTCAATTCCATTCCAGTCTTAGCTAGTCATGGAACTTCTTGGAACATTGCAGATCTTTATTTGTCATCATTGCCAAGAAACTCCTTCTTGGTAATTCCATTGATTACTCAGATCCTTCTGGATCCTTCTTTCATATCTTGTATAAATATACTCTCTGTTCTCTTGAATAAAGCACAGAATATTTTCTCCCAGAAACCACAAGATCATCCTGAATTCTTAGTAACTCTTCAAGCTACTTTGAGCACTTAGAAACAAGTTGCTTCCTTATTTAAGAAACCAGAACCATTACACTTATCATATCTAGAGGTATTTAGTGGCAGTAGAGATTCTTATCTCTATTTTATAGTGGTTGAGTATATAGTAATAGAAGTTTCTTATATAGAGGTTTAGACTTAGAATCCTTCTTGTATATATCCTTATGGCTCTCTTGATGTTATTGAATATTTGTTCTTGAACAGTTAGTCCAGGGTGGCTCCTTGACCTTACTGTCTGGTAGATGGTAGACATTTTGTTATATGATAAGTCTTCTTAGTTATAGTTACTATTGTATCTCTTCTTGATACTCTTTT
This sequence comes from Jimgerdemannia lactiflua, assembly GCA_003951145.1. Taxonomy (NCBI): domain Eukaryota; kingdom Fungi; phylum Mucoromycota; class Endogonomycetes; order Endogonales; family Endogonaceae; genus Jimgerdemannia; species Jimgerdemannia lactiflua. The sequence goes on along the minus strand of RQIL01040303.1, from coordinate 15,076 downwards.
TTATATCTTCAAAGTCTTCTTCTTTGGTCTGGGGGTAGAGTTATCTGATTTTGAGTAGTATATTACTGAGGTCATTATGAGTTATTACAAGTTTAGATAAAGATCATCTTATGATCAAGATGAGTTATGGGTGAGTTACTACTTATGACTGGTAGCTTGCAAAGTATCAGCAGTCTCTAGATTCTAATATCATTAAATTCAGAAACATTGTTACATCTACCTCTTGCAAAACTAAAGCCATCCTTAGTAGTGAGTTATACAGAGATAGTAGTATCTTGATTTCTCTAAAGAATAGGTTATTGGTATATTGGTGGGAACTGGCCATCTTTGTATAGAGCAGAGGGCCTATTACTGGACTAATTATTCAGGAGAGATTCAAATTCAGCTAGTAGCTTTATTTTGGTATACTTTAGCTCACTAAATGTTCTGCTGGTTCCGGGGTTCCAAAGTAAACTTCCAATACTTAAGGCACTGGTTATTGCTGTATATCATTGACAATTCACAGAAGTCAATATAGAAATTGGACAATATATTTTACTTCTACTGAGTAGTAAAACCTGATATAGTTGTAGTATATCTTGGTCTTGAGAATAACTCTGTCCAGGGTCTTGAGTTGGTAGGTATAATTCATGAATACTTAGTATATGAGATAAGGTCCTTTCTATTTTGATTCAAGCTTGGTACTCTAGTTTCCTTCTATTATAGTTCAGTAAATTAAGACTTATTATCCAATGAATAGGGGCTTTAAGTCAGCTTTGCAGTCATAATACTTCTTTTGTCATTCTTGTACCTTGGTAATAAATCCTCATACTTTCTGGAATACTTTGTGTAACTGGGTGATCTCTTCAGTGACTCATTTTATCAAATCCAGTTGAATTGGTTCAGTTGAGTCTTGTACTTCTCAGTTATACACTAGGTAGAAGAGGGTCTATTGGGTAGCAGTTCCCTTTGAGATAAAGATACTGAATAGTATTGCTGGGAGACAGATGTCTCAGTTTAGTTGATCTCAGATTCTACTAAGACCTCACTTGATGTTCTAGTTCATTCACTCAGTAAGTCCATTTGCCTATAGATAGTAAGCTGTTATTGGCTGCAGCTTGATCTTGAAGTTGCTTATAAAGGTCTTTATGGTTTTATTGACAAACTCTCAGCCTTAGTCTGTGATGATTTCCTGGAAGACACTATGATGGCTGAAAATTTTATCATATAGGATCTCAATAATTATCTGAGTATCAGTGGTCTTAATGGTAAAGACTTCAGGCCATTTTGTCAAGTGGTCTTCAATAGTGAGAATGTAGTATCTTTCTTAGCAAGTTACTGATAGGGGTCCAATAATATCAATTCCAAGTCTCTGAAAGGCTCTAGCTAGTACTAGGATCAGCATTAATAGTGCTTGTTAGTAGGCTTTTATTGGTATCTCTAGCAAGTATCACATTATTGGATGTGTATTGAAATTTATTTTCTCATCTTAGATCACCAGTATCTTTTCTTGATTCTAACAATGATAGCTTCAATTCCTTAGTATACATTCTAGTCATAGTTGGTTATGAGTATCTTTGATATTTTATTTTCTCTTGAAACCTAGGTATATCAATCTTCTTCTACTCTCCAAAGTTCACCATTACCTTCTTGAAATTTATTGAAGTTTCTCTAGATAAATAGCTTATGAGCTGGCTGAATTCCTTTCTAAAAGCTTGATTCATTTGGGTGAGTAGGAAGCAGTCTTCTCTTATGGGGGCTCCTTTCCTTCTTATTGAGTTTATGGGATTCTTGACAGAATGTCTATATTGGAATTCTTGACTCTCTTCTTATAGATAGTAGTAAACTGGTATTCTTGCAAGATATGATCCATTTAGCAAAGATTCCTAAGGGCTCTGGTTTGTTGAACAACCATTATAGGGCTTGGTGATCTGTGATGAGAGCAAATCTCTTTCCTAAGAGATAGTGTCTGAAGTGGTCTACTACCTATACTACTATAAGGCACTCCAGTTTGGTGGCTTTATAGTTTGCTTATATCTCATTTGTGGCCTTGCTAGCATATTCAATAATATGCTCTTTCTTCTGATTATCTTGCTGGAATAGAATTGATCCAAGTCCAAGGACAAAGAGATTAGTTGCCAAGATGAATGATTTATCAAAGTTTGATTTCACTAGAACAAGGGCTTCAGTGAGGGCCTTTTTGAGTAGATTAAATGACTTCTGCTAATCTTCTTTCCAGTAGAATGGTTTGTCCTTCTTAGAGATATTTCAGAGTGGTACTGCTTTATCTGAAAATCATAGGATAAATCACCAGTAGTAAGAGGCTAATATAAGGAAGAATAGGGTCTCTTTTGCTGAGGTTGGGGTTGGGTAGTTCTTGACTTTCTCTATCTTGCAGAGGTCAGCATATGTGTCTTAAGCTGAGATAATATACATATTCTAGATATTCAACTTGGTGTTTTCTAAAAAAGTACTTCTTAGCATTGAGTCTGAGTCTTGAGCTTTGGATAGTATCAAATACTTTGTGGAGGTCTTATAAGTATTGCTCAAATATCTTAGAGTAGATGATTATATAATCTATATAGACTAGCATGTTTCTTTCAATGAGTTCCTGGTAGACATGGTTCATCATTCTTTGGAATAAAGCTGGTACATTTATAGAGTCCAAATGGTATTCAGAGATATTCATACTATTCTTATCTAGTAATGAAGGCTATCTTGCAGATGTCTTCCTTAGTAATAGATATTACTTAGAATACTTGAAACTGGTCACATACTTAGCTTTCCCCAGGGCATTGAGGAGGTTATCTATTCTTGGCAGTGAGTAGGCATCTTCTATAGTAACTTTATTGAGCTTCCTGAAATCCACAACTAATCTCCATCTTTCTTTCTTTGGTATAATGATTGATGGTGAAGCTCAGGGGCTTGATGAGGGTCTGATAACTCCATTTCATAACATTTCTTTTATATATTATTGTTCAAACTCAATCAAATGGTGTGGTGTTCAATAGAGATATTATCAGATAGGTTTTGCATCTCTAGTATATATAGAGTATTCTCTATATTAATATGATGGGAAGTTATTATATATAGTGGTAAATATATCTTTGCATTCTTCTATCAGCTTCTGTATTTATTGTTACTGGTTCTTGGTTAGAGTTGTCTTGATGTCAACTACTTTGATTGCTGAGTCTTTCTCTCTAGTACTATCAGTCTTACTGAAGAGAGCTTGCTATTTCTTAAAAATTCAAATTGTAGATATCAATCAGTGATTTTAAATATCTCAGTATTGTTCTTTTGAGAATAGTCACTACCTCAAAGTCCAGATTCTTGATGGAGATATAGATTCATAATATCTAATCATAGATTCATTCTTCTGCTGTAATATTTTAGCATAGTTTACTCTTTTTCTTTGTCTTTTCTAGTATCTTCCATAACTTTCCAGTATCTTCTGAATGCTTAGAAATCCTTTCTTGGCACCAAGCCTTAGCTAGAATATTCTAGTCACTGCTATTCTAGTTTTAGCTAGTCATAGAACTTTATGGAACATTGTGGAACTTTATTTGTCATCTTTGCTGAGAACTTTCCTCTTAGTATTTCCATTGATTTCTTAGATCCTTCTGGATCCTTCTTTCAGATCTTGTATAAATATCCTCTCTGTTCTTATGAATAAAGCTTAGAAATTTTTTTCTCAGAAACTATAAGATCTTTCAGAACTCTGAGTAATTCTTTAAGCTACTTTAAACTTCTAGAATTAAGTTGCTTCCTCACTTAAAAACTAGAACCATTACACTTGGTAGCAGTAGTTAAGTTATACCTTACCTAAACAAGAAACCTCTCAAGAACCAGTCACAACACCATGGATGCCAGCAGCTGGGACAATAGCTCTTACAATACCTATGTCCCATAGAATGCTCCCTACATTCAGTAAGAAGAAGAAGAAAAAAGCCAATCTCTACTCAGTCAGCTGGGTCTATTGAAAGTCTTTTGCATACTACATTAGCTCAGATTGCCCAACTTCAAGAATGCATGGGAAAGAAGGATGGCAAAGCCCCTACACAGTCTATATGTATCTGCACCTGTGCCAATATCTCCAATAATAGTCACTATTAAGCCTCAGAAGTCTGATACCTTTGATGTCCAAAGAGAAGAACTATCTACCAATGCCTGGCTTTTCCAATTGGAGCAGTATGGTGAACTGATCTATTTAGATGAAGCAGTACTAGTCCAATTTGCCACTATACTCCTTTAAGAGAATATTACAATCTAGTGGTAAAATCATGTCCAGAATATAAGATACTCTGACTGAATCAAGTTCTGGGGTAAATTCTCAGATGCTATTCAAGACCAATTCAAACCTGTCAACAGTACCAAGATCATGTGAGACTACCTGGCAAATGTCAAACAACTTAAGTCTGTATAAGTATATAATGCACAATTCCTATCTATCCTACTAGAGCTGCCTCATGTCACTGGTCAATAAGTACATCCAAGGTTTGAAAGGACAAACCCAAGTTTATGTTGAACTTGAAGAATCCAAAGATCTAGATACTGCAATGAAAATTGCTAATAAGTTTGACATTATTACCTATGGTAACCACTTTAAGTAGAAGAGACTACCATTCAACAACAACCACAAAAGGAAGGAAACCAAAGTCAGAACTGTTGGACCTACCCCTTGGATCTAGATACTATTGACAAGAATAAAAAGAATAAGCTTACATCTTAGAAAAAAAAGTACCTCAAGAAGACTGAAGTATACTTCTTTTGCCATTAGCCTGGCTACATTACTACAAAATGTCCCAAGAAACCACTAAACCCAAGAGGATTCTGATCCTGTCAAAAGATATTCAAGGTTAACCAGTTGAATAAGAAGTTGTACTCAATTTCATACAAGTCAACCCCAAGGCCCAGATTCCTCAACCATAGTCGGAAGGAGCCATTGGTTTAGACCTTCAATCTGTCCAATAAGTCACCATCTCTACTCATGAAAGAAGGCTCATTCCAACTGGCCTTGCAGTCGAAATACCCAAGAAACATTATATAAGAATTGCACCAAGATCTGGTCTCAGTGTCAAGCAATCACTAAATGTTAGTGCTGGAGTCATTGATCCTAACTTCTAAGAAGAAATGCAAGTCCTGCTAGTCAATCACAAGGACCAACCATATACCATCAACAAAGGTGACAGAATTGCACAGCTTATTCTAAAGTAAGTCACTCTGCCTGTCATCAAAGAAGTCACCAAGCTGTCATCAACCAAGTGAGATCAGAAAGGCTTTGGCAGTACTGATCAAGTTGCTAGTATAGCCAAAACTGAGCCAACTCAATGCTTATCTTCAAAGGTCTAGTTAAAGGTCAAGAACTAGATGTCCTCATAGACAGCGGAGCTGTTGCAATAAGAACCTCATTGATAAACTCAAGATTCTCACCAAGCCAGTTGGCAAGAATGGTGGAGTTGTCACTGCTAATAGTACCACTTTGCTATATGGCTAAACTTCCCCTCAAGATTCAGAAGTACTGAGAATGTTTAGATTTTAAAGTGGCACTCCTAGGAGATCATGACCTGATCCTAGGCAAACTCTGGCTTATATGGTATAACCCATACATCAATTGATCCAAGAATGAAGTTACCTTAATTCAAGATAGAGTCAACATTACCATCAAGCCTGACAAGACTCAGACAATAACTCTAATTGCAACCCTCTCTGCAATTCAGTTCAAGAAGGCTCTTGAGAAAGCTATCTGTGCCTTTATTGTACTAATCTAACTCAAGAAAGAGAACAAGAAGCAATCAATTAGCAAAAGCATCAAACTACTACTGAATAAGTACAAGGATATCTTCCCAGACAAACTATCTGGTCTACCACTGTCAAGAGCCCATGATCACGAAATTAAGCTAGTACCTAATGCAGCCACTCCTAAGAAGAAGATGTACTACATGTCACAACTTGAAATTGAAGCAGTCAAGAAAGAACTAAATGAACTCATCAAGTGAGAAGCCATTCAGCCAAGCAAGTCACCCTTTCTCTCCCCAGTCCTATTTGTCAAGAAAAAAGATGATATCTTATAAATGTGCATAGACTACCATATACTTAACAAGATTACCATCAAGAATCATTACCACTACTGCTCATCAATCAAATCTTTGATGCCCTCAAGAATGCAAAGTACTTCACCAAGATTGATCTTGCCTCTGGGTATCACCAAATTCAAATCAAGCCAGAAGACATACCCAAGACTGCCTTCGTGACACTCTTTGGACTTTACAAATTCCTAGTAATGGTCTTTGATCTCACCAATGTGCTAGCAATCTTTCAAGATCTCATGTAAACTGTCTTCAAGGACTAACTCTATATCTTTGTACTCATGTATATTAATGACATCCTGATCTTCAGTGGTACTGAAGAAGAACACCTCAAGTATATCAAATAAGTCCTCAAGATCCTCCATGAATACAAGCTATATGCAAAGCTTAAGAAATATGAATTCTTCAAGGATCAAGTCGAATATCTTGGACACATTGTATCAGCCAAAGAAAAAGTAGACCCAAGAAAAATACAAGCTATTGAACAGTGGCCTGTACCAGCAAGTCTCACCAAACTTAGGTCCTTCCTTGGTCTGGCTGGATACTACTATCAATTTGTCAAGAACTTCTCTGGCATAGCAGAATTCTTAACAAATCTCCTGCAAAAAGAATCCAACCCTAACTACTATTTTCTCTATATCTGGAATACCTTCTGTTAACAAGCCTTTCAAGAACTCAAGAATTGCCTAACCCATGCACCAGTCCTTTGAAACATAGACCTAAACTTGAAGTTCACAGTTACTACTAATGTATCCAACTTTACTATTAGTGCAGTCATCTCTCAAGATGATGGTCAAGGACACAGACCCATTGCCTTTGAGTCAAGGAAATTGCCCTCTGCAGAACAAAAGCTAGTCACTCATGAAAAGAAACTTCTGGCAATCATTACTATCTAGAAGGAGTTGAGTTTGATATGATCACTGATCACAGGTCCCTTTAGTACATCAACACTCAACCAACTCTTTCCCATCAACAAGCCAAGTGGAGTCAGTTACTTCAGACCTTTACTCCAAACATCATCTATAAGCCTGGTAAAACCCTAGTTGTACCAGATGTGCTCTCAAGAAAACCTAAACTCTCTACTATTTTATAAGTCAACATGGCACCTGTATTTCTTAACCAGATCAAGACCACTTATGAACAAGACTCTCTGGTTCTACAAAAGAACACTAAGGAATTCAAGGAAAAGTACACCTTTAAGGACAATCTCATGTACTATCAAGACAAGGTCTATATTCCTGTAAACTCTGAACTATGATACAAGATCCTTCACAAACATCATGACTCCCTACTAGTTGGTCATCTTGGAACTGAGAAGACTATCAAGAACATTCAATGAGACTACTACTGGCCCAACATGCTCAAAGCTGCGATCTTTGCCAAAGAAATATATAAGTCAAGCAATCAAACACCTGCTGGTCTTCTACAACCATTGCCAATTCCAACCAAGAAGTTTGAGCAAGTCACAATGGACTTCATTATACAACTCCCATGAACCAAATCAGGCTATTATGCCATCATCGTGTTTGTGGACTGTCTCACCAAGATCACAATTGCCAAACCAATCACAACCAATACTACTGCTCCTGAAATCATAAGAATCTTCTTCAAGTCTATCTTCCACCAATATGGGCTTCCCTGAGTAATTATTAGTGACCACAATCCCAAATTCACAAGTCACTTCTGGCAAGTACTCTTCAAGACTCTTGGAACTCAAATCACTTTGTCCACTGCCTTTTACCCTCAAACCGATGGACAAACTGAGCAAATGAACAGAACACTTGAACAAATGCTCAAAAACTATATGTCTTATAAGCAAGATGATTGGGACCACTATCTGACCTATACTGAGTTTGCCTACAATAATACCATCTAATCATCTGCTGGTCTTTCCCCTTTTCAACTACTATATGGTCAAAATCCTGAGACCCCTGCAAGTCTAGTCTTATTCTAGCAATCCAGTCATACACAAGTTCCCACCACTCAGAACCTTATTGACAAAATGGATTCCCTTCTCAAGATCACTACTGCAAATCTGCAAAAGGCTCAATAATATCAAGTTAAGTATACAGATAAGAAATGATATGATTTCACCTACACTATTGGAGATATAGTTCTACTCAAAGACAACAACTTCAAGACCTAATCTCAAGTCAACCGCCAGTCAGCCAAATTCCAACCCAAGTACCTTGGACCCTTCGAGATCACTGAGCAAGTCTCCATCTACTCTTACTGACTCAGTCTACTGACAACTATATATATATACCCAGTATTTCATATGTCATAACTCAAGACCTGGAACCAGTCACCCCCTTACCCTGGCTGAATTCTAACACCCTCAGCACCAGTTATGGTTGAAGACTACATTGAATATGAAGTCAAGAAAATCCTAGACAAATAAGTCTGATACCATCACACAGAATACCTAGTCAAGTAGATGGGCTATCCCAAATATGATACTACCTGGGAACCTGCCACCAATCTCAAGAACTCCTTCAAGAGTTTGAGCAAAAAGAAACTCATTGACTGCCTGTGAGGTTCTCTCCTTGGATAGTAGACAATATACTGTACTGATCAGGTACATTACACATTGGGGCACTTTAAGAGATACAGCATCAGCAATAAGATCTATAGAAGAACTCTGTAAACCCTACAACTAATGAGGTTTAAACCAGTTCTCATCTGATCAAGATGATACTTTGGCCCTCACCTTATATAAGAATGGCCAGTCCTTACCAATGAGCTGATATATTTTATTTGTATTTTCTTTTGGTTTTATTTTCTTATGTTACCTTCTGAATTCAATGAGGATATTGATTCTTAAGGAGGGGGAGATATAACATTTTAGCATAGTTTACTCTTTTTCTTTGTCTTTTCCAGTATCTTCCATAACCTTTCAGTATCTTCTGAATGCTTAGAAATCCTTTCTTGGTGCCAAGCCTTAGCTAGAACATTCTAGTCACTTCTGTTTCTGTTTTAGCTAGTTCTGGAACTTTATGGAACATTTTAGAACTTTATTTGATATCTTTGCTAAGAACTTTCCTCTTGGCATTTTCATTGATTTCTTAGATCCTTCTGGATCCTTCTTTCAGATCTTATATAAATATCCTCTCTGTTCTCATGAATAAAGCTCAGAATATTTTCTCCCAGAAACCACAAGATCTTCCAGAACTCTGAGTATCTCTTCAAGCTACTTTGAACTTCCTGAATCAAGTCACTTCCTCAACTTAGAAACTAGAACCATTACAATATCTATAAAGCCTGGTCAGAAGGATAACAATTTCACAAATTCAGCTAGTACCAGTTCTGCTAGTGTGAGATTTACAAATAGATTTACTGCTAACTTAACATCTATAACTGGTCAGTGAAATACTTTTGAGCTGATAAAAAGTGGTGACATCAGTATCTCTAGTACAAATAGGAGGATCATCAACTATATATCCAGCAAATGTATCAATACAGCAAATGACAATAATGTCTAACTTATGGATTCAGAAGCTATATAATATATAATAGTATATAGGGATTGATTCTCTACATATGAGTTGTTTGAACACCTAGTGCCTATCAAACTGGGTAACAACAATGTAATCTATACTCAGAGCAAAGAAAATATTTGCATATATCTCTATGGGAATATTGTTGAGCCTGCCACCACTCTTGGAGATATACTGTATACTCTGGAGATAGAAAAGAATCTTTTCTCCATAGGCAAGTTGATAGCTCATAGCAATAAGGAGATATATATATACCAGAAAGTCACTACTATATATGGCCTACATGGTAATAATTACAACAAGACATTATTGATATCCTCAAAGTAAGGCAATCTTTATATAATCAATAGAATACCAAATGGTACAATGGTGAAAAACTATATATATAATAACTATGCCTGACATGTACAATATATAGTATAAGCATTTGGGATATATTGATAAATCAAACCTTAAAAGGATGATCAGAAGTAGCATAGTGAGTGAATTGCTGACAATATATCTATATGACAGCTTCTGTAAGAATTGTATAGTAAATAAGGTATCCCAATATCCATTTGAAGAATGATGGAATATATCTTGGGGATTCTGAATCTCATCTACACTAATATATGGGCCAATGCATACATTATTATACTCTGGCAAGAAATATTTTTTGACATTCATTAATAACAATATACTAAGACATATTGTAATGTGCCTGGCCCAATAGAGGCAAATTACAAGGTTGGGTGGCTGTTGTATATTGGCTTGAGCCCCCAGTTACTTTGTCAAAAAGCAACAAAATGTTCAGATAATATGTATAGGTTCTTTCTGTGTTGGTGTTTAGTGGTATAATATTCAACAGCTAGAGACTTTCATGCAATTTCCTAATTTGGTAGTGTTCTTGGGTATATGATGGTTTTGTGTCACTCAGCAATCTGTCTGTGACTCAGGTGATCTTATATACAGCAAATTTGGCAGATTTCCTTAAAAGAGCGGGCTCTCTGGAAATCAGCAATCAGTTTTCTTTAAGGGTGTGGTTTCTCTGTTGCTGGCATGATGGTAAACTTAAATACTAATTCAGGAGACTGGCGATCAGGTTTTCTTATTCAATGTGGATTTCTTAGAGTGATGCAGTTAAGCAGTTGATGTGGCTAAGCAGGCAATGTGGATTGAATGGTATGGACTGAATGATGCAGGTGAATAATGCAGATGGGTGGAATGCAGCAGATCAGTAGACAAAATGCAGAACAATGTGGACAAATGAAACAGATTGGTGGAATATAGCAGATCGGCAGACTAAAGATGGCAAACTTCTTAAAAATGGCAGACTTTTCTTGGACTTCAGCTGGCAAAGTTACATCAGAACTACTTTGTTTGCACAATGGATTATTGCAAAGGTGCATCAAGACTGGCTTTGAGAGATGGACTTCAGGCTTCAAAGTTATATTGGATGACTGGCTTTAAGAGGCAGACTTAAACTGGAAAACAGCAGACTTGAACAAATGTGGATCAGTGGTATATGGCAGATCAGTGGAAAAAACATAGATTTCTCTTGATAAACTTCTTTATATTTAAAAGTGGACCAGAGTGGAAATGAGGTGCCAGTTGTTCACAATCTCCTAGAAGAAGCTCTAGAGTGGGTGTTTCTCCTAAGTGTTGCAATCCAATCTTTAGGATTAAGTGGCTTTTGGCAGGCATATCCCTCAAAGTATTGTAGGCAGACTTGTCTTTTGCTTTTTGGTTTCAATTTCAGAACTGAGATTTATTCACTCTTGTCTTTGGGATATTTTATACATTGTAGTTGCTACCTTGGTTGCTATCTGGCTAATTATAGATTTGCTATTTATGGTGTATTAGGGGTGACAGCCACTGTCAGGGTGTCAGAGTAACAGCCACTGTCAGAGTGATAGCCACTGTTAGGGATTTTCCCTATTTTAGCTTCTGGTTATTTATACAGTTTTCCACAGCAAATGGTTGCTGGGCTGGTTACTATGCTATACTAATATTCATATCATCTGACTTGTTCATGTCATCTGGTAATAATTCAGTTGGTATATTTTCTATTACTTATTACATCAGCCCCCACTAAAGGATGGTCTGTCCCAGACTATCCTTTAGTCATCATTCCAGTAGGCATAAGCATCTTCAGCATCTATGCCCATACTATCATCTCCTTCTATATCTGGGTCACTCCATTCAAGTTCTGGTTCTTCTTCTTGTTCTTCAGGAAATAGGATGTCAAGTTGTTGAAGGATACTCTGAAAGGTGGTTTCATTCATTTGGTGGATATCATTGAGGCTGAGATGAGACTGCACCAGGGCTCCAACATTTCATTTGTATAGAGTGTAGATTCATTTGGCAGTTCATATTTCTCTGAGAGTAATTCTGGCTGGACTCCTGATGTAAGGTTGGTCTGTCAATAATTGTTTAATATTGTAGAAGGCCTGCAGATGGTGGATCTGAAGCAATCACTGGGCAATGGTGAGATTCTCTTGATGCTTCTGGATCAATTGTATCAGAGTTCCTTCAAGTTGGTGGAAAACTTACTGAGGGGCATTTGCTTTGAATCAGCTGACCTGGAGGAGATGTATTCCTTCTTGTCTGAGCATAGTATTTTAGTATAGTTTATTTCTTTTCTTTGTCTTTCTAGTACTTTCTGTAACCTTCCAGCATCTTCCAAATGATTAGAAATCCTTTATTGATACTAAGCCACAGCTAGAACATTCTTGTCACTTCTGTTCCAGTCATAGCTATTTATGGAACTTCATGGAACATTGCAGATCTTTATTTGTCATCATTGCTGAGAACCTTTCTCTTGGCATTTCCATTGATTTCTCAGATCCTTCTGGATCCTTCTTTCAGATCTTGTATAAATATCCTCTCTGTTCTCACAAATAAAGCTCAGAATATTTTCTCCCAGAAACCATAAGATCTTCCTGAACTCTTAGTAACTCTTTGAGCTACTTTGAACTACTAGAATCAAGTCACTTCCTCATTTAAGAAACCAGAACCATTACACTTGGTAGTAGCAGTTAAGTTACACCTTGCCTAATCAAGAAACCTCTCAAGAACTAGTCAAACATCATATCTATGGACCCCAATGCTGACACCTGGGACAATAATACCTACAATACCCTTTATGGCAACTACATCCCACAGAACACACCCTACATTCAGTAAGAAGAAGAGGACGAAATTCCTAATCAGTCATCTGGGATTCTAGAAAGTCTCTTGCACACTGCATTGGCTCAAATTTCCCAACTTCAAGAATGTCTAGACAAGAAGGAGGGCAAAGCTCCTGTACAGTCTATATATGGCCAAAGAGGAGGATTGTCCACTGATGCTTGGCTTTTCCAATTGGAGCAGTATGGAGAACTGACCAATTTGGATGAAGCAGTACTAGTCCAATTTGCCACCACACTCCTCTAAAGGAATGCTGCAATCTGATGGCAAAATCATATTCAGAACACAAGATTCTCTGGCTGAATCAAGGTCTGGGGTGAATTCTCAGATGCTATTAAGGGCTAATTCAAATCTGTCAACAGCACCAAGGTTGCACGAGACTGCCTGGCGAATGTCAAACAACTCAAGTCTATGCAAGCATATAATACACAATTCCTATCTATCTTACAGGAGCTACCTCATGTCACTGAAGACAAAAAGGTTGACAAGTACATCCGAGGTCTCAAGGGACAAACCCGAGTTTGTGTTAAACTAGAAGAACCCAAAGACCTAGACACTGTAATGAAAATTACTGATAGGTTTAATATCATTATCTATGGAAACTGCTTTGAGCAGAAGAGACCATCTTTCAACAACAACCACAGAAGGGAGGAAACCAAAGTCAGAACTGTTGGACCTGCCCCCATGGATCTAGACACCATCAACAAGAACAAGAAGAACAAGCTTACACCCAAGGAGAAGGAGTGCCTCAAGAAGGCTGGAGCCTGCTTCTTTTGCCATCAGCCTGACCACATTGCTCCAAAATGTCCTAAGAAGACTACTGAACCCAAGAGGATCCTGGTCCTGTCCAAAGACACCCAAGGTCATCAAGTCAAACAAGAAGTTATACTAAATTTCATGTAAGTTAATTCCAAGGCCCAGATTCCTCAAGTACAGTCAGAAGGAGCCATTGGTTTAGACCTTCAATCCATTCAACAAGTCACTATTCCTGTTCATGAAAGAAGGCTCATTCCAACTGGCCTTGCAGTCGAAATACCCAAGGAACATTATACAATAATTGCACCGAGATCTGGTCTTAGTATCAAGCACTCACTGGATATTGATGCTGGAGTCATTGACTCTGACTTCTGAGGAGAAATGCAAGTCCTACTGGTCAACTACAAGGAACAGCCTTATACTGTCAATGAAGGTGACAGAATTGCATAGCTCATTCTGGAGCAAGCCACCCTGCCTGCCATCAAGGAAGTTACCAAGTTGTCTCCAACCAAGCAAGATCAGAAAGGCTTTGGCAGCACTGATCAAGTTGCTAGCATAGCTGAGAACTGAGCTAACTCAATACTCATCTTCAAAGGTCTAGTCAAAGGTTAAGAACTAGATGTTCTCATAGACAGTGGAGCTGTTGGAAACTTCATCAACAAGAACCTCATCAACAAACTCAAGATTCTCACCAAGCCAGCCAGCAAGAATGGTGGAGTTGTCACAGCTGATGGCACCACTCGACCAATTGACTCAATTGCCACTAAACTTTCCCTCAAGATTCAGAAGTACTGGGAACATTTAGATTTTGAAGTAGCATCTCTAAGAGATCATGACCTGATCTTAGGCAAACCCTGGCTTACATGATACAACCCACACATCACCCCCTCAGGCATAATAAGGTGCCTGCTCAATCTCACTCGCTCTGACCGCCTCATTCCTTGTACTTCTTTCCTTGTCAGGTAAAATTTGGGGTTTTTTGGTCAGGGTTTTCAAGCACCCACTGCCTGGCTCTGCCGCCTGACTCTGCCACCGGTGGCACTACCGCTGCCACTGAGGCTGGTCGGGGGGTGGCCCTGCCCCCTGATCAGCGCTGTCGCACGTCCATTCTCCCCTCTCGCAGCCATTCTCCGGTGCACCACTGAGGCCTCCATCGGTAAAACTATCTGCTGTATTCACACTTATTGTATTCACGCTCACTGTATTCAAGCTCACAGTATTTACGCTCACCATATTCATGCATGCCCACCCACCATATTCACGCCCACCGTATTCATGCCCACCGTATTCATGCCCACCGCATTCACGCCACTCGCTGGCTCATTGTTCGCTGGCTTACAGTTTTGCAGTGAGGCTATAGTTGAGCAGCAAGGCTACTGGTAGGGGAGCTTCGGTAGGGGGGACTTCGGCAGAGGGGACTTTGGCAGAGGGGATTTCGGCAGAGGGGACTTCAGCAGAGGGAGTTTCGGCAGAGGGGACTTTGGCAGAGGGGACTTCGGCAGAGTGGACTTCGGCAGAGGGGGCAGAGGCAGAGGGGGCAGAGGCAGAGGAGGGCAGAGGGAGTTTCGGCAGAGGGGGGCAGAGGGGACT
>RQIL01040302.1:0-16853 GCA_003951145.1 Jimgerdemannia lactiflua | reverse complement strand
TTTATTCTCTATAGGCCATAGCTTTATTTATTACTGAACATCTGTCTAAACATTTCAATTGTCTCTCTACCACATCAGTAGTCCCAGCCCTCTCCTCTCTATCCTACCCCTATACTCAGTCTCTCCCCTACTCCCACTCTCTCAAATACTATCTTATTGCTGATCACCTGCACTCAATCCTCACTCTTGCTACATATGACTTTCACTAGCTTTCTATGGCATCCCTCCCCAGAGCCCCATCCCCTCTGCCAGCCTATCAGTATATCTTCCATCAACCACCACCACTTCACCATCTTTTCTCCTAAGGTCAACTTCCTCCCCTCCTCAAAAACTGCCAGCCAATATCTTGCCATCCCTATCCACACTGCAATGGCCCACCCCAGGGTAAGCCACTCATTTTCTACCATGCTAAACACCCTTGCCCTAAGTATATCCCACCTTCCCTGCCCATGCTCCCTACTCACACCACCTAGCCACTGTCCCACTTCCCCCCAAAATCTGCCAACACCTCACACTCCCCTAACCAATGCTCAGGGGTCTGCACCACTCCTCCTATCTGCCCAACCCCCAAGCACTCCTCACACTCAAAGTCTCCTCCCTCCACCAAATGTCCAGTCCTATAGTTCAGTATTACATTTCGCCTCATCACTCTCCACCATACTACCCAGAACTTTGAGGGAATCCACTTCTTCACCTCTGCCCCCTAAGCCCATAGGCCTGACCAATCCCACTCTTCTCTGATTCCAATGCTTTACCACCCTTCTGGCCAGAGATGCAGACCAAAGCCCCATTGGCTCTCCATCCCTTCAATAAAGATAGAAGTCAATTGCCAGTAATCCTCTCAGCAACAACTTGTACCACTGCCACATCCCTGGGCCCCAGTGTCCCTCTTCCATATTCCCCTCCCATTGAAGTTCAATCTGATGTACCTCTTCAATCACACCCCACCAGAATCCTTGATACCTCAGCCTCTTACTACTGCCACAGCCAACCACCTCTAATAAGTCACCAGATGATCTCCAGGGAACATATCTTGCTTCTCACACCTTTTGCATCAGAGGAACCCACCCTCTCCCTCTCAGTACCACTACTCTTTGGAGCCACCAAGCTTATAGGCAATGGAGCTTCTTGGGAAAGTCCATCAGTCCAAGGCTACTATGCTCCACTAGTAGGGCAAGGACCTCCCAGCTAATCTGACTTCATCTCTCTGCCCAGATCCAATCCTTTGCCAGCTTAAGCAGTCTCTTTACCACCCAAGCTGGAAAGTCCAAATAATATGCCAGGTACTATAGCTTTGGCATCCAATAAATATTCAGAATCATCACCCATTCTGCCAGAGAGATGTAGTACCCCCCCCAGCTTTTTAGTGAGTCCTCCCATACTCACACTCTCCCCTCTCACCAGATTCTTGGCAACATCAAACCATATACTGAGAGGAAGCTGCCTAAGTATCAGACTGCCTCCCCTACTGGTACCATGGATCCAATAATGTCACCACCAATAATTCTCTTTTTTTTTTTCTTTTTTCTATAGGCTGCAGCCCTATTTATTAACTATCTATGATATTGAAGGTATTCTTATACTACATCAGTAGTCTCCTCCCAACTCTACCCTATCCCATCCCCTCTACCACCTGCCCACCTATCTCTAATCTTGCAAACACAATCTCCCCTCCCACAACTCATACCCTTCCTTCACTCTTAGTATATATGGTCTCCACCAATTTCTGATGGTGACCCCCCTGTAGGCCCCACCTCTTCTGCCACCCTGACAGCAGGTCAACTAGCAATCCCTCCCACCTTGCTCCTTTCTCCTCCTTTGACATCAGTCTGCCCTCCTCAAACACTGCCTGCAAGTGACCAGTAAGCCCAACCCATATCACTAACATCCATCCCAGTATGAGCTATTCATCACCCACACCCCCCAGCATTCTCTTCTTTAACACCCACCCAATCTACCTCCCACCATCTCCCAGAACTCATCCAATACTGTGCACTCTCCTAGCCAATGTTCCAGAGTCTGCACCCCCCCCCCCTCCTGCACTACTCTCTGGCATTCTTCATACTCAAAGGCCTCTCCCAGGACCAGATGACAAGACCTGAAGTTCAACATCACATTTCGCCTCATCACTCTCCACCACACTATCCAAAACTTGGGGGATAGTCACTTCTTCATTTCTAGACCCCAGGTCCACAGTCCTCTCCAGTCCCACTCCTCTCTGATTCCCACTTGCTGCTATCCCTCTGGCCAAAGGTCCTGCCCTCTGCCATCCTGACTTTCCACACCATCTCCCAAATCAAAGTCCAATGCTGATGCCCTACCCAGCAGCAGTCTATGCCACTACCAACCCCCTCCCCCCTGCTGCTCTGCCGCAGCATGGCCCTTCCACCTAATACCAATTCTATGTACCCCTCAGCCACCCCCCACCAGAACCCCCTATACTAGAACCTTCTACTTCCTCCCCCTTCTACCAATGTCAAAAGGTCTCCAGAAGACCCCTGGGGGGCATATCTCGCCTCCCACACCTTCTGCATCAGTGGGACCCATCCACCCCCTTTCAGTATCACCACTCTCTTCAACCACCAGGCACAAAGGCAGTGCAGATGCTTTGGGAAATCCACCAGTCCCAGGCCACCCCTCTCCACTGGTATTGCTAAGACCTCCCACTTAATCTGACTTCAGCAGTCTGCCCAAATCCACTCTCTCACCAGCTTCAGCAGCCTCTTGATCACCCATGCCAGAAAGTCCAAATGGTATACCAAATACCACAGCTTCAGCAACCAGTAAATATTCAAAATAGTCACCCTACCAGCCAGAGAGAAATGTCGCCCTCCCCAGCTCCTCAGTGCATCTCACCACACTTCCACCTTAGACTCCTACCAAGCCTTGGGCAGAACCAACCCATACACCAAGAGAAAGATCCCCAGATACTGCACTGCCTCCCCAGGGGGAATGATTGTTCCAATAATGTCTCCTTCAATCAATCCATTCTCCAATACTATTGTTTCACACTTATACCAGTTCAGCTTCTGTCCAGAGCACTGTTCATATCATCCTACAGCCTCCTTAAGCTCTGCCACATCCACAATAGAATCCAGGCCCACCACCATATCATCTGCAAAGGCCCCCACTTTCCAATTCACACTCAGCACAGTCAGCTCTTTGACTCTCCTCCTGACAATGGCTCCAAGGACAGAGTATATAGAATGAGTGACAGGGGGTCTCCCTGGGGAACCCCCTGCCCAAGGGAGAAGGCTACTCTCCTGTATCCATTCACCATAATTGCTGCCTGACTGCCCTCCAGAAGGTGGACAATTGCATTCCCCAGCTCCTCTAGTTTCCCAATTCTCTTCAGTACTCTCTCCAGCCAGACTCACTATACCCTGTCATAAGCTTTCTCTTGGTCCAAGAAAACCAGCCTGCCATCCACTCCAGCAACCCTCACCCCTTCAATAACCCCATGCACCTAAGCTGTGCCATCCCTAATCAACCTTCCCCCAACAAAGCCTCACTGCTCCTCACCTAGTACCTACTGTGCTACCACTTGCAGTCTTGCTACCAGGACCTTCATGACCAGCTTTCTGTCTATGTCCAGGAGCATAATTGGTTGCGAATTCTTCCAGTCCTCCCTCTGTCCCTTGTCTTTGTAAAAAAGTGCCACCAACCCCAACTTCTGACCACTCAGCCAAGATCCTGACTCAATCACCTCATCACACATATCTCTCATCTCCTGGCACACCTCCTCCACCTTCAACATCCTCTTCCAGAAGTCCCATGGTAGCCCATCCTCTCCAGGGGCAGTCCCTGACTTAGTAGCTGCCAGGACATACAGAATCTCCTCCTCTCTCACCAGTCTCATCAGATCCCCAAGCCCCTCCACCTCTGGGGGGCACCATTCCTCCAAGTATTTCATAATAGCCTCACTGTCTACACCTCCCTCCTCCTCACTCCACAACTTCCCCCAATGACTCTTAAGCTCCCCTAGGATCCCCTGGACCCCAGTCACCAAGCAGCCATCTCTTCCAATTATCCCCTCTCACCTCTGCTTCACTCTCCTTGCCCTCAGCAACCTAGAGAGATATTGGTCCACCTTTCTTCTTCCTCTAGCCCCTGCCACCTGAGCCTCGCCACCATGCCCTATACTCAGCTCTCCTCCTCCATCCTCCCCACCATCTCCAGCTCTACATTCTCCATTCTCACCTGTGCTACTCTCCAGTCCTCCTCCTTCTCATTCCCACTCCTCTTCAAATCTAACCACCACCCTAGCAGCTGTTCCATCCTACTGGATGCCTACATTCCCTTCCTCCATTGGAGCCTCCCTTTCTGCCTCCCAGCTTCACCCCAGTACATACTAGCTACTTCTTTCAATTTCACCCACTAGGGACCCACTGGGGCCCCATCTTCCCTCCAACTGGCAATACTAGCCACCATCTCTCCCTCCAACTAGCAATACTAGCCACCATCTCTCCCTCCCACTTCCCCCACAGATCTCCATCCTCCAGCAGAGCACAATTAAGCTGCCAATGTCCAGGCCCCTCTTCATTTCCCCCAAAATTCCCCTGCCCCATCATCCCCCAGTAGTCCAACCAGGGCACCAGACTACACTAAGTTTCTGCCAAACATCCTCTCCCCAGCAGTCTGCTAAGAGTACCCAGTCAATTCTCATCCCCAGTCCATCAACCCAATGTGTGAAGACCTTATCTGCTCCCCACCTTGCCCTCTCTGCATCTCTCAGAGAACTCAGCCTCTCAATTTCCTCCCACCTGCCCAGCCCACTACTGTAGCCAATCACTCCTGCTCCCCCATCTGACTGATCTACAACAGCATCTTACACCATATTGAAACCCCCACCCAGGATATCCACCCCGGCTTCCATCAGTGATCCATCCTCCAGCAGCCCTTCTAATCAGTCAACCCTCTCTCCTCTGACTGCTGGACAGTAGCACAAGCCAACCACTATTGGGCCCCACCCTGGTCTCCTCCACATTCCCCACACAAGACATTCACCCCAATCCCCAATATCTACCAATTCTCCTTTGTCTTTTCAAATCAAGATCCCAACCCTTCCATGAAATTCTGCTGCCCCTCTCTATTCCTTAGTCCAATTCAGCCTATCCACCTCCTTCTCACATCTCACATCCTGCAGAAGAAACAGATCAGCTTCAGAGCTCCATAACTATTCAAATAAATTCTATCATCACCCCCCACCCTGTAATCCATTGACATTCAGAGATGAAATGTTCATTATACTATTCATAAGAAATAATGTTTATAGATAGCATAACTTTCCCAGCCCCTTCAGTTTTCCAGCTTGATGTCTATCCTAGATAAGTCCAATAGCCACTCAGCCTCTACCTTGTTCTTCTCAATCTCTTTCCTTTCCAAAGCAGCCACAATCTCCTAAATATCCTCAACATCTTTCTTCTTTACTTCTTTCCTGTAGTCCTTACAGGCTGACTGCTACAATTCAGCTCCATCCTCCTCCACCCAACAGTCTTCTACAATTCTCTCAGCCATCTCTCTCAACTCTGCTTCCCTCCTTGCATCCACCTCATACCCTTTCTCTACCAGCAGTATCACTATCACCTCCATCAATAGCTTGTCCACCACTCTCTCTCCCATCATGATGCACCTCCACTTCACCTGGCCCAGGATGTGAAAGTCCACCTCCACAATGCCAGATCATTGAGTGTAGCCAGCAACCATTCTGCCCCTCTGACATGAATAATACTCAGGGTTGCGGGCCTCTTGCTCTCCCTGCTCCCCCTAATATCCTCATCCTCCTCTCCTTCAGCTGCCCCAGGTCACTCTCTCTCCACTCCAACTACTAACCCTCCATGTGCGACATCTGGAACTCCAAAACTTACTTACTGTGTCTCCTTCATCACTACATCCTCCCTCTCAGCCTCTTCAACCAGAATGCTAATTGAGGTCTCTCTTGTTCCAGTCTGGTCTCTCTCCTCCTCATCCAAATCAAAGAAGGACCCAGGTTCATCTTCACTATTGATCTTCTTCTGCCAGGAGGCATGCTGCGAATTCTCAAGGCCTCCAGTAAACCCTGGTGGAGGCACCAACCCTGTACCTGTCTTCTCCTTAAAGCTTGCCAGTAGTTTCTTCTGCAACTGCCTCCCCTGCTCCCTCTCCCATGCCTTTTTATCTACTTGCACCTTCCTGCCATCCATCTTCTCCACTACTGTCACATCCTCAAAGGCCTCTCAGACCTTTGCCCTCTGCTCTACAGCCCCTTCCAGCTTCCACAATGCTGTCAGTAAATCTTCTTCCTCCTCCTCAGTCCCCCTCACCCTCAATACCTTGTACTCAACTGGGCCCTACTTTAAGGCCCTTGGCCAGTTACACACCTTTCCTGTTGCCTCCCTCCCAGCTACCCTCAGTATCACCTCCACATTCCCTGTCCTCCTCCCACATCTGGAATCCAATATCTATGACATCTCCATACTCCTTCATCACCTCACTGACCCTGCCCCTTGTCTCCTCCACTGACACTGTAGGGACCCCCTTGACCACTAGGTGCACCACCCTAGGGTCCCAGTGCAAGCACCTCAATATTAGAACCACAATCTCCTCCACCATGATCCCCTTTGACAGAGCCTCCACCAGATATTTCTCCTCTACAAATCCAACCTCAGCTCCCTCCAGCCCCTTTAGGAACTTCACTGATGCCACATCTACCAGCTGCTTCCCCAGCAGCCCCAAAACCATCTTTGCTATCACAATCAGGCCCTGGAAGCTCACTGTGACTGTGAATTCCAAGATTGACTTCTTGAGCAATGGTACCACTACTAGGCCCATTACACCATCTGACAGATCATCCCTGTACACCAGTCCCAATCCCCCCTGGCTACCCTTGTCACCATCAGCAGTTACATCTGGATTTTTTTTCCAGATTAGCCATCCCACCACCATCAGCAGTCCCAGCCACTATGCCAGTCACACCTCCCCCAGCCTCTCCCTTCCCTCTCCCAGAGAGTGCTCCTTCAGTACTTCCAGACTTCTCCTTCTCCTTCTCCACTGTCTTCTATTCCTCAGTTCCTTCTCTCCTACTGCCATTCTTGACTGCTGCTGCAAAGCTCACTACTCCCCCATCTCCAGCCTTCTTGCTTGCCTTCTGCCCCCCTCCTACTTCTCCACCCATTGACATTCCAAAAAACCCCTGCCCCAAACCTATCTCTCCCTTGCCATACTGCCACTTGAAGGCCAGCCCATCTCCCACACTAGTATGCTTGCCAGAACCTTACTTTTTTGCCATCACCTTAAGAGTTTTCTCTAAGAAATGATGAAAAGTGTGTCAAAAAGTATGTGTGGAATTTGTGTAATGTGAAAGTTACCAGAGAGAGATGTGGTGTATCCTTGCCACCAATAATTCCCTACCCCAGTACCATTATCTCACACTTGTCCCAGTTCAGCTTCTGACCCAAGTATCTTTCATACCAGCCAACTGCCTCCTTGAGCTCCCCCACATCTGAACAGAGCCCAGACCAACCACCATATCATCTGCAAAGGCACCCACCTTCTAGTTCACCCCTAACACAGATATCTTACCTTGTCTCTACTCATGCTATTCCATCCTCTGTAAATGACAAACTATTATACGCATCATGTAAGAAATCCAAAGTACAATTAGCTCGACTCTGCCTTCCCCCAGCACATCCACTCCACCATTCACAATCCCTGTTCCCCACGAAATTTACCCACCTCCCCCCTTCCCTGCATGCCCCCTCAAACCATTCTCTTCCAAAAGCATTACTCACTGAATTCCCCTGCTGTACAGTACTTGTGTCATAGAGCCACCCTGCCAGCTCCTCCTGCCCTCCTGTCTGATTCGACATGGTGATGCCAATTCCGAGTGGCATGGAGGGATCAGCCTTGAGGTCAAGTAGCTGCAGGGTTTTGCTGCCATTTCACATCACAACTACAGTGTTGATAACATTCATTGTGCCACCTGCAAGTTTCATCGGGAAAGGATTGGGAGAAGGCGGCAGTTAGGACATACATTCGTGGCGTGGGCTCAAAAACGAAGCGAATCGGTTGGTTTATACAATAGCTGACCTCGATAGACAATAAGGCGGTTTCTAGGCGGGTAGAAGAAAGCATGACAGTCCTCGATCGGCTCGGTGAGATTCGCCGGGTGGAGGAACCATAAACTTGAGGCGACGTCAAATATCCATATGGTATTAAGGGTGGCGTAGGACGATATTGTTGACGGGGACATCGCCGCCGATAACGAAAATGACGCCGGCGCTGATGGTGTTTGCAATGTTTGCGAGGTACGCGGCGGAGACGTAGATGAGTGTAGGGCGAAACAATTGCGGCGGAAGTACCGGTGCGCCGGCTGCGGCGTTTACGAGTGCGGTACGGCTCGACCACGTGAAGGTCGTGAGGTTCAGGACGTAGATTCCCGTTGGGGCTGGGGTCGACGAGCTGAAGTCCTGGAAGATCCACAGTGAGTCGTCGACGGTGACGATGCGCTGGGAGCATGTTAAGCCCCAACCACATCCAAGTATTGCGCCGGGCGAAGGCGGGTAAGTGCCTGAGAGGGCGAGGGAACCGAGCCAGCGATCATTGTAAATATCGTAACCGATATAATCGTTACCGCCAACAATGAGGGTACCGTTTGGGGTAACCACGCAGGGGCGGATATAGACCTCCTTAGTGGCTTAAGACTGAGAATCCATTTTGCTAAAGAAATAGTCGATGGAGTGGTTGGCCCAGACGGGCTGCGAGGAGGTCAGATCGATGGGGAAGGAGGTGGACACGAGGAGGCCGGAAGTACTATTTTCGTCCTTGCCGGCGAAGATGTAGAAGCCATTGTTATAAGTGAAGGCGCAGCCCCGAGAGCGCGGGCCTGTGTGCGATGATTGATGATCAGGTTTAGGAATGTGCCTCAGGGGGCGTTCAGTGAATAGCAGGTTGGGCATATGTACCTGCAAGGTCGGCCATAATGGATGGGACGAGCAGCAACAGCAACAGGACAAGTTGCAAGGCAAGCAAGCAGTGGCAGAAGTGGAAATACAGTTGCTGTCGGCAGAAGAGAAAGAAATAGTTGCTGTCCCCTGAGTCCCTGAATTAGGCACCTATCGAACAGAATTCCTTCAGCTTTATAACTCACAGATTTGTGAATGTAACATTTTAGCATAGTTTATTTCTTTTCTTTGTCTTTCTAGCACTTTCCATAACCTTCCAGTATCTTCCAAATGATTAGAAATCCTTTCTTGGCACTAAGCCACAGCTAGAACATTCTTGTCACTTCTGTTCCAGTCTTAGCTAGTTATAGAACTTCATGGAATATTGCAGATCTTTATTTGTCATTATTGCCAAGAACCTTTCTCTTGGCATTTCCTTTGATTACTCAGATCCTTCTGGATCCTTCTTTTATATCTTGTATAAATATCCTCTCTGTTCTCTCAAATAAAGCTCAGAATATTTTCTCCCAGAATCCACAAGATATTCCTGAACTCTTAATAACTCTATGAGCTATTTTGAGTACTTAGAAACAAGTCACTTCCTCATTTAAGAAACCAGAACCATTACACTTGGTAGCAATGGTTAAGTTATACCTTGTCTAAATAAAAAACCTCTCAAGAATTAGTCAAACATCATGTCTATGGACCCTAATGCCAATGCCTAGGACAACAACACTTATAACAACTATGTCCCACAGCATACTCCCTATATTCAATAAGAAGAAGAGGACAAAATTCCTAATCAGTCATCTGGGACCCTAGAAAGCCTCTTGCATACTGCACTGGCCCAAATCTCCCAACTTCAAGAATGTTTAGACAAGAAGGAGGGCAAAGCTCCTGCACAGTCTACACCTATACCTACAATGATATCTCCAACCACAGTTACCATCAAGCCTCAGAAGCCTACTATCTTTGATGGCCAAAGAGGAGGACTGTCTACTGATGCTTGGCTTTTCCAATTGGAGCAGTATGGAGAACTGACCAATTTGGAAGAAGCAGTACTAGTCCAATTTGCCACCACACTCCTCTAAGGGAATACTGCAATCTAGTGGCAAAATTATGTCCAGAACACAAGATTCCCTGGCTGAATTAAGGTCTGGGGTGAATTTGCAGATGCTATTAAGGGACAATTCAAACCTATCAACAGCACAAAAGTTGCATAAGACTGCCTGGCAAATGTCAAACAACTGAAGTCTGTATAAGTATACAATGTACAATTTCTGTCTATCTTACTATAGCTACCTCATGTCACTGAAGACAAGAAGGTTGACAAGTACATCCGAGGTCTCAAAGGACAAACCTGAGTTTGTGTCAAACTAGAAGAACCTCAAGACCTAAATGCAGCAATTAAAATTGCTTATAGATTCAATGTCATTATCTATGGCAACCACTTCGAGCAGAGGAGACCACCATTCAATAACAATCCCAGAAGGGAGGAAACCAAAGTCAGAACTGTTGGACCTGCCCCCATGGATCTAGATACCATTGACAAGAACAAGAAGAACAAGCTTACATCTGAGGAAAAGGAGTGACTCAAAAGGCTGGAGCATGCTTCTTT
This sequence comes from Jimgerdemannia lactiflua, assembly GCA_003951145.1. Classification (NCBI taxonomy): domain Eukaryota; kingdom Fungi; phylum Mucoromycota; class Endogonomycetes; order Endogonales; family Endogonaceae; genus Jimgerdemannia; species Jimgerdemannia lactiflua. The sequence goes on along the minus strand of RQIL01040302.1, from coordinate 6,314 downwards.
TGCCATCAGCCTGGCCACATTGCTACTAAATGTCCCAAGAAGACTACTGAACTCAAGAGGATCCTGGTCCTGTCCAAAGACACTCAAGGTCAACAAGTCAAACAAGAAGTTGTACTCAATTTCATGAGAGTCAATCCGAAGGCCCAGATTCCTCAAGTACAGTCAGAAGGAGCCATTGGTTTAGACCTTCAATCTGTCCAACAAGTCACTATTCCTGCCAATGAAAGATGGCTCATTCCAACTAGCCTTGCAGTCGAAATACCCAAGGAACATTATGTAAGAATTGTACCAAGATCTGGTCTCAGTATCAAGCACTCACTGGATGTCAGCACTGGAGTCATTGACCCTGACTTCTGAGGAGAAATGCAAGTCCTACTAGTCAACCACAATGACCAACCTTATACTATCAACGAAGGTGACAGAATCGCACAGCTCATTCTGGAGCAAGCCACTCTGCCTGCCATCAAGGAAGTCACCAAGTTGTCTCCAACCAAGCAAGATCAGAAAGGCTTTGGCAGCACTGATCAAGTTGCTAGCATAGCTGAGAACTGAGCCAACTCAATGCTCATCTTCAAAGACCTAGTCAAAGGTCAAGAACTAGATGTTCTCATAGACAGTAGAGCTGTTGGGAACTTCATCAACAAGAACCTCATTGACAAGCTCAAGATTCTCACCAAGCCAGCTGGCAAGAATGGTGGAGTTGTCACTACTGATGGCACCACTCTACCAATTGACTCAATTGCTGCTAAACTTCCCCTCAAGATTCAGAAGTACTGGGAATGTTCAGATTTTGAAGTGGCACCCCTAGGAGATCATGACCTGATCTTAGGCAAACCCTGGCTTACACGATACAACCCATATATTGACTGGACCAAGAATGAAGTTACCCTGATTCAAGATGGAGTCAACATCACTATCAAGCCAGACAAGACTCACACAAAAACTCCAATTGCCACTCTTTCAGCAATCCAGTTCAAGAAGGCCCTCAAGAAAGCTACCTGTGCCTTTGTTGCACTGATCCAACCCAAGAAAGAAGACAAGAAGCTATCAATCAGTGAAAGTGTCAAGTTACTACTGAACAAGTACAAGGATGTCTTCCTGGACAAACTACCTGGTCTATTACCTTCAAGAGACCATGACCATGAAATCAAGTTGGTACCAGATGCAGCTATTCCTAAGAAGAAGATGTACCACATATCACTACTTGAAATTGAAGTAGTCAAGAAGGAACTCAATGAACTCATCGAGTGAGGAGCCATTCAACCAAGCAAGTCACCCTTTGGCTCTCCTGTCCTGTTTGTCAAGAAGAAAGATGATACCTTGTGAATATACATAGACTACCATGCACTCAACAAGATTACTGTCAAGAATCATTATCCACTGCCACTCATTGATCAAATATTTGATGCTCTTAAGAATACCAAATACTTCACTAAGATTGACCATATCTCTGGATATCACCAAATTCACATCAAACCAGAAGATATACCCAAGGTGGCATTCATGACACTATTTGGACTATATACATTTCTAGTCATGGTCTTTGGTCTCACCAATGCACCAGCAACCTTTCAAGACCTCATGCAGACTGTCTTTAAGGATCAGCTCTATATCTTTGTACTTGTGTACATTGATGACATCCTGATCTTCAGCAGCTCTGAAGAAGAACATCTCAAATACCTTAAACAAGTCCTCAAGATCCTCCATAAATACAAGCTTTATGCAAAGCTCAAGAAGTGTGAATTCTTCAAGAATCAAGTCAAATACCTTGGACACATTGTATCTACCAAAGGAATCCAAGTCAACCCAAGGAAAATACAAGCCATTGAATAGTAGCCTGTACCAGCAAGTCTCACCAAACTCAGGTCCTTCCTTGGTATGGCTGGATACTACCATTGATTTGTCAAGAACTCTCTGGTATAGCAGAATCCTTAACAAACCTCCTGTGAAAAAAACCCAACTCTGACCACTATGTTCCCTACATCTGGGATACCTTCTGTCAACAAGCCTTTTAAGAACTCAAGAACCACTTGACTCATGCACCTGTTCTTAGAAACATGGACCTGAACTTGAAGTTCACTGTCACTACTAATGCATCCAACTTTGCAATTGGTGCAGTCATCTCTCAAGATGATGGACAAGAATACAGGCCCATTGCATTTGAGTCAAGGAAATTGTCCCCTGCAGAACAAAAGCTAGCCACTCTTGAAAAGGAACTTCTGGCAATCATTCATGCCCTCAAGATCTGGTAACACTACCTAGAAGGAGTTGAGTTTGATGTGATCACAGATTATAGGTCCCTTCAGTACATTAACACCCAACCAATCCTTTTCCATCAACAAGCCAAGTGGAGTCAGCTACTTCAGACCTTTACCCTGAACATCATCTATAAGCCTGGCAAAACCCTAGTTGTACCAGATGCACTCTCAAGAAGGCCTGACCTTGCTGCCATTTTACAAGTTACCATGGCACCTGAATTCCTTAACCAGATCAAGACAGCATACAAACAAGACTCTCTGGTTCTGCAAAAGGATACTAAGGAATTCAAAGAAAAGTACACCCTCAAGGACAACCTTATGTACTATCAAGACAAGGTCTATATTCCTATTAACCCAGAACTATGATATAAGATCCTTCATGAACATCATGACTCCCCACTAGCTGGTCACCTTGAAACTGAGAAGACCATCAAGAACATTCAATGAGAATACTACTGGCCCAACATACTCAAGGAAATCAAGGAGTATGTTCAAAGCTGCAACCTTTGTCAAAGGAACAAGTCAAGCAACCAAACACCTGCTTGTCTTCTGCAGCTCTTGCCAATTCTGACCAAGAAGTTTGAGCAAGTCACAATTGACTTCATTGTACAACTTCCATGAACCAAATCAGGCTATGATGCTATTTTCATATTTGTGGACCATCTCACTAAGATTACAATTGCTGAGCCAACCACCACTAATGCTATTGTCCCTGAAATTGCAAGAATCTTCTGCAAGTCTATCTTCCACCAATATGGACTTTCCCAAGTAATTGTCAGCGACTGTGACCCCAAATTCACAAGTTACTTCTGGCAAGTGCTCTTCAAGACTCTTGGCACTCAAATTGCTATGTTCACTGCCTTCCACCCTCAAACTGATGGACAAATCAAGCGAATGAACAGAACACTTGAACAAATGCTCAGAAACTATGTGTCTTATAAGCAAGATGATTGGGACCACTACCTGACCTATGCCGAGTTCACCTACAACAATGCAATTCAATCATCTACTGGTCTTTCCCCTTTTCAGTTACTATATGGTCAAATTCCGAGACCCCTGCAAGCCTAGTCTCATTCTAGCAATCCAGTCACACACAAGTCTCCACCACCCAGAACCTTATTGACAAAATAGATTCCCTTCTCAAGATCGCTACTGCCAATCTGCAAAAGGCTCAACAATATCAAGCTAAGTATGCAGATAATAAATGATGTGATGTCAACTACACTATTGGAGATATGGTTCTACTCAAAGCCACAACATCAAGGCCCAATCTCAAGTCAACTGCCAGTCAGCCAAATTCCAGCCCAAGTATCTTGGATCCTTCGAGATCACTGAGCAAGTCTCTATCTACTCCTACCATCTCAGTATACCGACAACTATGTGTATACATCCAGTATTCCATATGTTACAACTCAAAGCCTGGAACCAGTCAACCCCTTACTCTGGCTGAATTCCAACACCCTTAGTACCAGTTATGGTTGAAGACTACATCAAGTATGAAGTTGAGAAAATCTTAGACAAATGAGTCCAATACCATTGCACTGAATACTTAGTCAAGTGGATGGGCTACTCTAAATATGATGCTACCTGGGAAACTGCTGCCAATCTCAAGAACTCCCAAGACTTCATTCAAGAGTTTAAGCAAAAAGGAACTCATTGACTGTCCATAAGGTTCTCTCCTTGGATAGTAGATAACATATTATACTGATCAGGTACATTATGCATCAGGGCACTCTAAGGGATATAGTATCAGCAATAAGATCTACAGAAGAACTCTGTAAACCCTGCAACTAACAAGGTTCGAACTAGTTCTCATCTGATCAAGATGATACTTTGGCCCTCACCTTATACAAGGATAGCCAGTCCTTGCTAATGAGCCAATATATTTTATTTGTCTTCTCTTTTGGTTTTATTTTCTTGTGTTATCTTCTGAATTCAATAAGGACATTAATTCTTAAGGAGGGAGAGATGTAACATTTTAGCATAGTTTATTTCTTTTCTATGTTTTTTTAGCACTTTCCATAACCTTCCAGTATCTTTCGAATAATTAGAAATCCTTTCTTGGCACTAAGCTACAGCTAGAATGTTCTTGTCACTTCTATTCCAGTCTGAGCTAGACATGGAACTTCATGAAACATTGCAGATCTTTATTTGTCATCATTGCCAAGAACCTTCCTCTTGGCATTTCCTTTGATTACTCAGATCCTTCTGGATCCTTCTTTCATATCTTGTATAAATATCCTCTCTGTTCTCTCGAACAAAGCTCAGAATATTTTCTCCCAGAATCCCTAAGATCTTCCTGAACTCTTAATAACTCTTTGAGCTATTTTGAGCACTTAGAAACAAGTCACTTCCTCATTTAAGAAACCAGAACCATTACAGTGAATCCACTTTGGGACTCTTGCTTTCCTTAAAATAGATTTTGACTATTTTGAATTTTATTTTTCCACATCATCTCATTTTGAAAATAGAATATTCATAGGGACCATGTCTTAAGATAGAATATAATTCTTATCAAAAACCTATTAGTAGGACAGCTTGTTGAAGAGATATGATTTCTCTTGAAGGCTGATACGCTAGATATTGAATAGTTGTCAATTTAATTTTCTCTGCGCATGTTCTATCGACGTCATCGGCAGCCATGATCACCGTTCCAGACGGGAAATGTGCGTACGATCTCCTTTCCATTCACATGGGGGACAGGGAATATATCAGGACATCTCTTTAGGCTTTTCACCTTTCATGCTTGTATGTATTATCTGCGGGCACCTTTATGTTGGAAGATGGTGTTATTTTGGGGTATTCTTCATTGAAGTAATTATAGCCGTATATGAATATTCTGGGTAGGGATCCGTACAGGAGCGGCCACTCGCTCAAGAATTGACGAGGTCACGCGGCTTAAGAGTGAAAATGGCCTACGATTGAATAATAGCAAGTGACTATTTTCATAGAAATCTAATTATAGATTTTAAAAACAATTCTGTTCGGACGGCAAATCCAGTAACTGACTGAACGCTGCTTTACACAGATCTGAACGTATGTAACATTACCACACATTGTTAGTATATAGACGTGGACTGGTTTGCGAAAGATGTCAACAGAGCGTGCTTGGTTGTGAACACAACATCGATAATACGGGCTTGCTGCGCCTTGTGGCAGGGCCACATGGGTATCTATATCACACTTTTCACCACTACTGTTAAAATTGGACTTGTGAACCAATTTCAAACCATCTCAGATACTGTACCATTACTTGTACACTTCACATGGAACAATTTTATGGACTTTTGCAGGTGGCAGCGAACAAAAACGCCATGAAATTTTGACAATGTTTACATCAAAATAAGCCTCTCCGAAGTTTTATCTTATTAAGGGGTTCAAAACAAACATTGAAATTGTTAATAACTTTTGTGATTTACTAAAATTCTATTTTATTTAGCTTTCCATCACGTCTCACCACAAGTTTAAAAAAAAGAAATTTTATTATATTGAGCCAAATTTGGCGCCAGCACATGCTTCCTAAATAGGGGATACCACCGTTTTTTTCCCTCAACCCGATTTTTTCAATGATTGGATTTTTTTAATATGATGAATTTTTTAGTCCTTGATTAATATTAGCTAATGCCGATCATAGCTATCTTTGATACACGTCCACGCGCATCTTTTTTTGCTCATCGAACTTGAATGAAATGGAGCAAATTTCTAACCCCAACATTTCCGTTATCTCTATTATTATTCCCTCCGCCCCCCTCATCACCACCCCTGCTACCTCTGAACCTTGGTATTCTTCAGTTGTCGTAGGAATACGTAGCAAAGCGTGCATCGGAGTGAGTGGCGAAGCGTGGCGTTGGAAGGAGCGAGCACGAGAAAAAAGGGCACGCGCCATTTTATTGATGTGGTAAAAACTCATCCTATCAAAAAAATCCAGTCATGGAAAAAATCAGGTTGAGGGAAAAAAACGGTGTTGCTTTAAGGAATCCCCTAAATAGGAAATCACTATATAAATTTTATAATACTACAATAATAAAATAAAGATGATGCACAGTTGAGAATAAA
>RQIL01040291.1:0-16856 GCA_003951145.1 Jimgerdemannia lactiflua | reverse complement strand
ATTCAGTAATCTATAATATATATTCATGATTTATCTAATAGCAAACTTGTCAATTACCAATAATCTCAATATGATTTTGTTACTTTTACAAACTATCTTATTTATATAGTTTGTATTTTCTAATACTGGGGCTAATATATATTTTATACTTAAATGGTAACTATCTCTCATATTTAATTAATTACTATTAAAGGAATGCTTTATTAGAAACTTGAGATACAATTCTTTTAACTCCAATGTTTAGCTTATATCAATTCTATGCATGAGATTTGGAGACCTCTTGAAGGTTTGCAGCATACTCACTAAGGTGTGGAAGAAAATACATATTAGTCACAGCAATTTGTAGAATGAATTAATATTTCTGTAAGATAATTTTATACCTTGGCCAGTGATCTCTGAACATTGAAATGAATCCGCATGAGACTAATTTGAAAAACACTAATATTCTTTCAGCCAAAGAACCTTTGAATAATCCTGGCAAAGTATGCAGGAGTTCGGCCAGCATGTTCTGAAAAATGGCTAAGATGCCCCGCTCGCCATGTCTGATAAAATCACCACGATACCCTAAGAATACTGGAGAGCCGATATGCTGGAAACCATTGAAGTTGATGCTGCAATACCCGGAGGAGAAAACATGAGGAAAAACTCCAGTTATAGACAATGGGAGAGTGCAAACAATGTCATTGGCATTAATGACCCTATAGAGCAATGAATTGAGAAAATTGTAATGAGTATTTGAGATGGACTTTAGAATGAATGGATCTATTATAAAATGCTCACCTCCAGAATTGATACTTAGGAAGGGTTCCCTTGTCATCTGTTGCTTTCCAGATTTCGTTGATGGCAGACTTCCAACTGCAAATGTAGAAAAAATAATTTTAATCACAAAGTTCGCATTATGCCAATGAGAAGGAGAACTAGAAATGTACATACCTTTCATCCCCAACGCGGGGATTACCGTAAGTGTAGGTACCCCGAAGACTGAATGCCTTTTGAAAACACCAATAAAGGACCTACCATCAGCATGCTGCGGGGTACACAATTAACCCATAAAGGCGAAGTTCTTACCGTGTCCCAGTCCAAGTTTAGGACAGTATTAGAGCATCCTATTTGCGATCTTTTCCAGAGCATCATAGACGTAAACACTGTGGCTGTCGCTGCGCCCAAACCGTGACCAGCAATCCAAAGATTTGGCTTCTTCCTCTTGAAGCGGCTCTTGATAGCCAAGAGGTTCGGGTACATTATATTTTCCCAAAATCCTTGCTGTGATGCCATGTGAGGCTGGTCATTGTCAACAGAAGTCTCGAGAGGATAACTCTGCGACACCTCTTGAATATATTTTGTACCTTCCCTAACACCTTTCCCTTCGGGTCGAGTGACACGGACAGAATATTTGCCAGTGGCGGGGTCGTAATATGTTCCGCATTCAGTCGAATCGTATGTCAGCCGAAATGGGAGCGATCCATGGGCGGATGCTGAATCCATATTAGCCATTAGCTCGCGCACAGTAAAGTCACTCTCAGGAAATCCCAAATTATTGTAGAAAGCCTATGAAAGGAAATGATAAGCATGATATCTTCTTGGCCATCAGGTTTGAGAAAAAGGCTAATGGTTCTTACCACATGGACAAGGCCGGGAAGCACGCCATTCTTGGGAGCGCATGTTGTCGAGAGCCATGCGTTGAGATCAAAAGAGCTTGTTCCACTAAACACAAGCACCACAAAGTTCTGCTCCAAGCTCCAAATTGCAAGGACACTACATCCTAACAAAATTGATAGAGATGCAATATTAGTACCATGTCACGATTCTTAAAACTTCAACTGTATCTTGCCAAAATCCTCTTTCTCACTTGTCTCGACAAATCTTCCGTTACGTACCTTCGTGACCAAACCGAACATATTCTACAGGAAGTTTCCAAAGCATGAATACCTCATGAACAGTTTTCCAAGGCTCGTTCACCAAGGAGGAGAGTTGGATAAAAAATTCAGCAAGATCCACATCGAAACATGTTTCTTCGACGACGGTGAGCTTTCTGACGATGGTGGACCAGCTGTGATTGGGCTTCGTGATGTATTTCTTGTATAAAATTGATTTGTCGGGGCCAATAATGTTCCAATATTGCTGGACAGCTTTGTCAATGATACACCAGGCCGGTTTTGAGATAATAAACACCAAGAGCACCAACATGTTGGCAAGCATCCTGGCGGTCGCGTAAATGGTAGACCATACTATGTGCTATTGAAACAAGGGTCGGCAGGTCAACAAGGTCGTGCATTCGACATGGGAGGGGAAGGGGGGTAGGAAAATCGAAAATAAAATACCTGGAAAGTGGTACTGAGATTCATGGAGTCGAGTTGTGGGGGGTAAAGTAGATTTAGGTATCGACCACGGAATTTATGTGAATTTCCCAATGCCGGGAAAAGATGATCAAAGACGTAACATCAGAGAACCACATCACATAATTACATACATGACATATATACATGACATACTCGGCGAACACGTACTTAAATGTATGTCAACAGTACTCAATGTATGGTACCAGGATTTTGTGATAAAGGATTCTGATTAATTAACTCCTACCTCAAAGCATCGCAAACAATCCCCTTTTTATTCTTTCGCTACGAAAACCCCTTTCGTCTATTTAGTCCCCTTTAAATCTTTTCAGATTCTACACGACCGACTTAATATCCCCAAATGCCTGTTCTATGGCGATAGTCGAACGGAATGAGCTTTCGAAGTCAAAATCGCCATGACCAAAGGCGTTGACGAACTTAAGGAAGCAATCAAGCCGAAGAACCCACAGACTTATCAAATCAGGCTTCCTTTACGCCAGGGTGGCTTTGAAAGTATCTTGCCTTTTGTGTCTACATTCCTCCATTGGTAATGTGGCTCATCTGGGCCATCCCACACATTTAGTCACCATTCGCCCTGCGTCGGTGACAGCGGCAAGTTGTCGCTTTGCTTCACCCTTTCACTCAAAAGCAAGCCGTTGCAGTATCGCCCTTAGAAATTTTCTCCCAACAGTTAATTACCCCCCTGAGACTCTAGCGAGGCCCACCGTTGCACAGCGAGGTTTACCATCGTCCAGTGGCAGAGGTTCGCCCACAGCGGCAATTCGTCGCTCAGTATATCATTGCCCAGTAGCAGGTCGTTAACTCGTCGCTCTTCGCCATTCCGAAAACCTCATTGTTACTTGTTGCTAGGTTTGTTCGTCACCCAGCAGTAATGCAGGCCGTTACCCTTCCCCCAGTCGGAAGTTGTCGGTCATCTACAAATCGCCGCCCAGCGGCAAGTCGCAGATGATAATAGAAATGTGATTGTGATCGAGTGAGAAAAGAATCTGGGTTGACATTCGGATGGAAATGTTTTGACATGACAAAATAAGGGCGATTGATATTTCAGGCTTAGGGAGTAATGTTTGAGCGGTTTGAAATGTGATTAGGTAGCCCATTCCGCGTTAAAATTTACTAATGCCAATTTTATTTTATTTTTTCGAACCAGAATTTGAAAATATGACTGATAAACGGCCGCTTCAATCCAAAAGCAACTGTATCACGGACCAAGTCAATCCCGAATATAACGTGTTGCTTTCGAGTTCGGCGACTTCAGGAACGTGGATGCAAACCTATCCACCGTCCTGATTTCACTCTATCGGGAATCCTTCGAATTATTCCCCTAAGAATCTCTAACGAACACCGCGCTCACATTGCCCCCGCCATCCATCTCCTATATTTCAAGTATTTAGACGTCGATAGGTCCCATGTAGACTTGAAGCCACGACCGGCAGGGCATATTCTTCACGTGTTCCGATGACGTCAACCACTGGCTAAGCGAGCAAACATGGATTAATGGGTAGGGTAAAAATGATGACAATATTGGAGTCGATTTCGACCCGCAGATTAAGGAACATCGGCCTGCCTGCCAACGATCTTTACGCTCGCACTCCACACGCCTACAAACCGGTCCGGACTTTCTAACTAAAATTTCGGCTGCGCGCGATATCAAAATCCTCGCTGCCTTCCAAAGCGCCAAGCTCGTCTTTCCGCCCACGATCAACCCGCAGATAGTGCAGATGGGCTGGTGCGTGCAGATGGGTTATGTTGTTGACACCGCCTAAACTCTATCCCTCCAAGCCCGTGCCGGCGTCGACATCACTTGGTGCCTCTGGACATCGAACATGTATGACCTCCGCGTGCGCTTGCCGATCTTCGAAGTGTTCCTCAAGCTCGTTGATGACGTCGCGTGCTCAACGTTACTCACTCTCGAATTCCACTCATATGGCAGCCCGTTAGTATGCCGATACATGTGCGCCGTCGACGAAACCTGGGCAATCTCCACCTTGAGAATGATCCTAATGGACGACGACCTCACACCTTCGACTTAATCGCTCCACGCTTCGACAGGACATTGTTATAATTTCACCACTTTAGAAATACACGTCGTTGGTGGCAGTTGCGAATTGGTTAATGCTTTGAAGTGGTGTTATGGTTGAAGAGCCTTCAGGACTGTTGATGTGTTTGCTGATTTTTTGAGAGTGGCTTCTATTCGTGCTGGAGGTGTGGTGGAAGGCGAGAGACTATGTGTAGACGTGAAGGTGTTGGGGAAAACGACATGCGACGCGTGGATATCGCTTGAGCCTTGTGGAAGGTTAAGCATAGGAAGGAGGTTGAGCAGAGACAGAATGTCAGCAGCATGTGTATAGCGTAATTGCAGCGATGACTCATGAACATGTAATTGGCGGTTCGTGCCATAATAACATTTTGGAATCAGCTTTTACCATACAGCGCGGAGACAATTTATCCTATTAATAAAAATATACGTAATAAATAAAATTAAATTTTTGATATTTTGCTCGCTCTGCGCACGACATGCGTCTTGGAGACATACATCGATTTTATGAGATGCACGCTTTCCACTGATGGGGCGATAAACCATGTGTATCGCCGACCTTTATATTTTGGCGTGACCGGCTCGGCCACTCCATGGTTGGGTACGATTTCAAACATTGGAGTGGCCATATGTTAATCAGACTTTGATATATTGCAAAGTCTAAAGAGCATTTATAGATATTCATACTGTCCTTGGTGATGAAGACTGTTTTGCAGATGTTTTCTTTGATAATAGGCATCACTTGAAATCCTTGGAACTGGTCACTAATTGTCATGAATCTGACTTTTTCAAGAGCATTGAGGAGGTTGTTGATTCTTAGTAGTGATTAGGCATCTTCTATAGTGATCTTATTGAGTTTTCTGAAGTCTATGATTAATTATCATCCTTCTTTCTTTAATATAATAATTGCTAGAGAAGTCTAAGGGCTTGATGATGGTCTTATAAATCCATTTTGTAATATTTTTTCTATATATTACTATTCCAACTTGATCAAATGTTATGGTGTTTGGTAGGGATATTGTCAGAATGATTTGTATCTCCTATATATATATATCACATGTTCTTTAAATTGATATAGTAGAAAGTTACTATATTTAGTAGTAAATATATCTTTATATTTCTCTATCAACTTTTGTATTTACTATTATAGATTCTTGGTCAGAGTTGCCTTAATATTAATAACTTTAATTACTATATCTTCTTCTTTAGTACTATCAATCTCACTGAAGAAAGTTTGCTATTTTCCAAACTCATAGACTTCTTTGTCATAAATGTTTTTCAATAGTTCAAAATATCTGAGTATTATTCCTTTAAAAATCATCACTACTTTATAGTCCAGATTTCTGATAGAAATATAGATTGGAAACATCTGATCATAAATTCATTCTTCAGCCAAAAGGAGATAGTACTTCTCTTAGAGCTCTAAAGATAGTTTGAATTTTAGATTACTGACTTCCACTGGTAGATATATATCAAAGCTCCTTCATTGATAAGATTTCTAATAAATATCCTCTTTTGCTCAAATGGAATGGCAGATATGTAATTTAATTTACCAGAACTGGACTACTATAATCAAGTGATCTTTAATGGGTAGTTCCTGAGGATTTCTATTAGTACTTCCAAAGTCTCTTTGTTCTCTCTTGGTTAGTGCTCCCAAATGAATCAAATCAATTTGAATCTAACTGAATTGAGAGTTATTCAAATTGAATCAAATTGGAGATTTTTCAATTTGACTAAAGTTTGACTAAAGTTTGAATCAAATTGAATTCAAATTGAATTAAGAGTCTGATTTAAACCTTATTTTTAGAAATATAATAACCTGACAAAAATATGTCCAAATTTAATGATATTTAGCTTGTTAGATTTCTCTTATCTAGGGGAATCTAATAAGCAATATATTATTAAATTTCAATATATTTTCATTGAGTTATTATATTTCAAAAATAGAGTTTGAATTGAATTTGAATCTTTGATTTGATTCATTGAAAGCACTACTCTTGGTATTGTCTTATTGATTTATCTCTTGAATAGTAAGTCATAATATCTTGATAAATAGAATCTAGTAAATAGCTTCCAGGGGGTTAAAGGTTAGATGATTCCTGCTAATATTGCAAATAAAGACCTTTAAAGGACCTCAGTAGTTCTGATCAATAACTTCTTCTTATACCATGATTCTTTTAGCTATTAAAATAATCCTGATATAAATTATTTATAGAGTTCTTAAGATATAGCATATACAATCTGAAGGTTAAAAGTCCTTATATATCTTAGTTACACCATTGATATATAAGGAAGGCTGAGGTTATTTCTGACTAAATCTTATATATTTATAAGAAGAGATTGAATATAAGGTAATAGTAGATTGACTTGAATGACTAACTATATTATAAGAAATAGTGCTCTTATGGTCATTAATGTAAGTATAAACTCTAAGCACTCTGGTTAGAAGAATAATCAATGTTCTCTAGTTTTCCAATTTTTCAAATAGTTAAATCTGGTTCTTTTTAGGAGATTTAAAACTTCCATAAGAGTGAAGATAAGATTAAATTCTTATTTATCTCAGTATGGGTAATAATACTAACTAATAATATAAGAAAATCCAATGATAGATCTTAGATATATAGTAGTTTTGCTCTTAGCTTTATAATCTTCTTTATTGTTGATTTCTTTGTATTTTTAACTAGCAAATTTGAGATTTTTACAGAATGGAGCCTTTCTACTTAAATCAGCTCCTGTGAGCATCTTTACTAAGATAAATACTTTAATATTTACACCAATAGTAAGTAAAGGTTCATCTATAATCAGAGTATTCTTGCTTGACAAAATTTTCATTACTGCTTATCTTACTATAAGGATATTTCTTTCATTAGTTGTTATAGATAGATAGAGTAATTTAAAGGACTTGAGTAAGAGTATAGAAATTGTTATTGTTGCCTTCAACTCTAAGAGTCTCTAATAGTTGATAGAAAAGAATTTTCTGTTCCTCTTTATAAGTTTTCTTAAATGTCTTTAGAGTTGATATTTATGTTTATCTGAGAACTGGAACTTGTTTTAACTTTTTTTTATCTTCAATTACTAATATAGAAACTCCTTTAAGAGCAAGAATTTGGCAGTTACTATAGTTATCTCTCAGTAAGTAGAAGTGGTTATTTATAATACTTACAGATATCTAGGTAGAAGGCTTATATAAATTTGTTTTTCTATCAGAGATAATAGTGGTTATATAGATAGTTCTATAAATTTAAGTACCACTTTTTCATTAATGGCTCTATTAATACTTTTCTCCAAATCTTCAATGTCTTCAATGACTTCAGTAAAGAATTCTTTTTGACTACTTTCTTGATCCTCAGGAGTATTGAAATCACTTCCTAGTTCTTATAGAAAATTGGTTTCACTTTCATTCTCAGTATTAATAGATATGTCTCTATATCCTTCCTATTTTATTTTAGAAGCCTAACTTTCTTTTCATAGTAATATCCTAGATTCAATTAGTACTTTAAACTTTTGACCATAGTAGGAGTTATTTATTGATATTCACATTGACTCAAACTTAGTATAGCCAGTCAGTTCCTAAGATCAGATCATAGGAGATTGTAGATGTAATAATAGCTTAATGTATATTGAGGTAAGCTTTTTCAACTTCAATAGGAATATCTCTGACTAGTCTAAGAGGGGTAGATACTGATCAATCTGCTATTATAACTTTCTATATTTAATTCTTTCTAGTATTTACTGAGTGATAATACAAATAACAACTTTAGTATTAATAAGAATTTTAGTATTTTCAATATGTACTTTTCCATTAAAAAGTCTTGTAGATTGATATTTTTAATACTAGTTCTTATAAACTGCATTAATGGTACTAAGCTCTAATATGTATAGTCCTTGAACTAAAATCCTCTTAGTGTCTTCTTTAGTGTTGTTTAAGAATTTTCAACTAATTTCTGATATATTCTTGAGGACTTATTCAATTGAATGATCTGCATTTTATAAGTGAATATATCCCCAAAGTTAAACTGCTTTGTTAGGCTTACTGCTGTGACAGTAGAGCCAAATTTGGAAGAAGGAAATAAGAAATAGATACTTGATCACACCCAGTCCCAAATTAGTAGAGCTACATAATTAGCAGTCCCTGATCTCACCACTTGCTAAATAATTTGCAACATGTGAGATTGAGTATCTTGATTTAGTATAGTATTTTGACATTGCCGAATATTTCAACACTTGCTAAATAACTTACAACTAGTACTCTCAATGAATCAAATTGAATCAAATTGGACCTAAATTTGATTCAATTCAATAACTTTAAATTAAATTGAGGCCCAATTCAATTTAAATCAATTCAAATTGAAGTTCAATTTGATTCAAAGTCTGATTCAAACTCAATTTTTAGAAATTTAATAATTCGACAAATATATATCCAAATTCAATAATCAGGAGCTTATTAAATTTCTCTTATATGGGGGAATCTAACATTCTAAAGAACATTAAATTTCGACATGTATTCACCAAGTTATTACATTTCTAAAATAGTTTTTAAATTGAACCTCAATTCAATTTGAATTCAATTTGATTCGAACTCAATTCAAATTGAAAAATCCCCAATTTGATTCGATTTGAATGACCCTCAATTTGATTCAATTTGAATTGATTTGATTTATTTAGGAGCACTACTCATAACTTAGTCATGTAACTCAGTAACCACCTCATAGCTAGTAAACTTATATATATAATCAATGGAATGCCAAATATTGCATCATTATATTCTATAACAGCAACTAATATCTGGCATATATGGTACAAGTACTTAGGATATATTGGCCAGACAAGCTCAGAAAAGATGATGAGAAATAGTTTAGTGAGAGGATTGCTGAGCTATATATCTCTGAATTTCTTCTGTGATGATTGTACAGTAAATGAGGCTTTTCAGAGATTCTTTTAGAAATGAATAAAACAAATAAATGGTATCCTTGGGGCTTCTTCTGTTACCACTTACATTATGAATACTTTTTATATACTTTTGAACTATTTATTAAAGAAATTGACTAATAATATCAACCCTTTGGTTGGTGTACTGGATCAGAAGCTGGTGTGACATTTGGGTTGCAATAAGAGACTAGAGGGTATGGTCTGGGGATGGGGTCTTTCAGGAAGGCATCAGGTTGAAGTAAAGGAAGAGAAGGACAAGAAGCTGAGAAAGAATAGCAGTGAGGGACTGGGCTTTGTGGTGACTGAGAAGAATAGAGTCAGAGAAGGTGTCCAGGATGGATTGCAGCAAGTGGGAAGAGAGAAAGGAAAAATAAGTAGAAGTGGTGGGGCTAGGCCTGGCATAAGAGAAAAAGAGATCAGTAGGGCTGGAGCTGGCAGGGGTAGGGGACTGCTGATAATGGTGGAACTGAGGTTTTGAAAAAAAAAAAGATGTGATTGCTGATTAAACCAAGAAGGTGGCTGAAGGATCAAGGGTAACATATAAGAGAAATCTGAGTGATGGTGTAACAGGGCTGGTGATGGTACTATTAATTAAGAAATTTATTTCAGAATTTACCATTATACTGAGTTTCCAGAGGCTGATAATAATGGCTAGAATAGTGTTGGTACTAATGGAAGAGGTGGCATCTGTGAAGTATTTGAAGAAACTTAAAGATATTGAAGTGGGATTTATCAAAGAGGAGTATATGATAGAAGTAGTGGCTAAAGGAGTACATGTTGGTAAGATTGCAGTCTCAATGGCACAGTGTCTATAATGGAACCCTAGAGTGATACATCTGGTGATCAAGGGGGTCCCAACTGTATCAATGGAGGATATAAAGAACAGAATTTGAAAGTTAATAAGAGAGTAGAGTGAAGTTGTGGATATTGGATTTTAGTTGTAACCCTTTCATATTAAGGATGTAGAGATGTAACTGAGAGTAGCTGGAAAAGAGACAATGAGTAAAGAGAGTGACCAGCCTAAGTTGATGAAGTGGGACCTCTTCAAGTACAAGGTGTCTAAGGTTAAGAGGTTGAGAAAGATCTATTGACAGCACTCTGAGAGCTTGATGGGCCTGTGGAGCAGAGAGAGAAGGCTTGGCAAGCCTTTGAGAAGACTACTATATTTGTAGAGTTTGATAGTAAGTGGACAAAGAGGTCTGGAAAAGGATGTAGAGGAGAAAGCAGTAACAGGAATTCCTGGTAAGGTTCAAGACAGAATCTGGAAGCAAGGGGCTTAGTGGAGCACTACTAATGGAAGAATGGCAGAAGGGGACTGGGGGTTTACATCAGTCAGATTATGCCTCCCAGAGTGAGCTTGGTTGGAAAAGAAGAGCTCTTTTTTAATGATTGGGTTGCAGAAGAAGATGGTAGTAGTGGTAAGGAGAATGCTTCACTAGCAGTTACAGTAGGAGAAGAAATAGGAGTAGAAGTGAAGGATATTATAATAAAAGATATACAGAATGTTTAATTTGGTGTCCTGAATGTAGACTGGTAGTTGGGGTGGCTGGAGAGAATATAGTGGATATATCTGATAGAGAGTGGAATAAGTCAGCCAGTACTGGGCCAAGTGGAGTGTGAGTAGTAGGTGAAAAATTGATTACTCCTAGAGGTGAGCACATGAGAGAGAGACTATGGCTGTACAGAATAGTGGCAGAATTGGAGAGCAAAGAGTTGGGTAGAGTGGACTTTTACATTATATATAGATGAGAGAACTTGGAGTAATATCTTAACAGAGATTGCCATCATGGAAAAGCTGAAGGTGGAATGCTTGGCAGTGCTGTTGGAAGATGAAGAATATGAGATAGATACTTCCCAAAAAGCTGAACTGGGGGTAGTGGCATAGAGACTGGTTGTCAAGAGTTAGAATATCTGAAATGGGGCAGAATTGTAGAAGGTAACATATGAGGACTACTGAGTGGAAATAGAGGAGAAGATAGCAGCAGCAGATCAAGAGATCTTGATAGAGTTGGTGATTAGAGAGAATGTGGAAGCTGAAATAGAAGCAGAAAGAAATCTGCAGCATATCACTTAAAAATTATTTTCTATAAACAGTATAACCAATATTTTCTCACTCAATATCAATGGATTATGGGGTTATGTAAGATATTGAAACATTTTTACTTTACTTAAGAACCTAGAAGTAGACATTTTTCTACTCTAGGATATACAATCTAAGGATGATACAGACAAGCTGGACTCATCAAGAGAGTGGGAAGAGGTGGCTAAATGGAGAGAAAAGGTTGGGATTCTGATATATAAGGGCAAGAGAGAATTGTAGGATGGGGGGAATATTTACTATAGGGAGTGTGGGTGAGGCCAGAATGGGGGCTAGTAGTAGTAGGGTCTTGCTACTGTCTGGCTATATAGGGGCTGTGAGTGGCTTGATTGGAGGAGCTTTTGGATAATAGGATATTGGTGAAGATTCCAGCACCAGCTTATGCCACTGCCACATCTCTTTTTTCTATAGGCCTATGCTTCATTTATTACTACCTGCTATCTATACATTCCCTTGGGCCTCATACTATATCAGAAGCCTACCTCCCCCTACCCACCCCCTCAGTGATCTGACCCATCACCCCCACTCTCTCAAATACTATCTCATTGCCATCCACCCTTATCCTTCCACCACTCTTGCTGTAAATAACCTTCAATAGCTCCCTGCAGCATCCTTCCCCACTTCTCCACCCCCTCTGCCATCCTGACATCACATCTCCCAGCAGCCACCACTATCTCACCAACTTCTTACTAGATGTCATCTTCTTTCCTTCTTCAAATACTACTAACCAATGCCCTGCCATTCCTACTCATATCACTAGAACCCACCCTAGCATGGTCCACTCATTTCCCACCACTCCTATCATTCTTTCTCTAAATACATCACACCTACCCCACTCCACCCTCCTATATTTATCTTCTAGATATAGCTCCACTTCTTGCCAAAACCCTGACAATACCTCACACTCCCCTAACCTGTGTTCGGGGGTCTGCACAATTCCTCCAACCTGCTCAACCCCCTTACATTCCTCACACTCAAATTTCCCCCCTGCCACTAAGTATCCTAACCTAAAGTTCAACATTACATTCCATCTCATCACTCTCCACCACACCACCCAGAACTTCAGAGGGATCCACTTCTTCACCTCAGCCTCCCATGCCCAAAGTCCTGACCAGTCCCACTCTTCTCCGATCTCTACTCTCTGTCATTCTTCTGGCCAGAGATCATTGCCAAAACCATGTTGACTCTCCATTTATACACCCAGATCAATGTCAATCACTGGGGACTCACCCAATAGCAGTCTGTGCCACTGTTATATTTCCAGGCTCCAGTGTTCCTCCTCTATATTACTCTCTCACCAAAGGCCAATCCTATGTACTTCTTCAATCTCTCTCTACCAGAAACCATGATATCTCAGCCTTTGACTGCCACCATGGCTGACCACTATAAACAGATTGCCAGAAGAACCTTGAGGGGCAAACCTTGCCTCCCACACCTTTTGCATCAAGGGTACCCACTCTCCCCCTCATAGTACTGCTGCCCTCTTGAGCCACCGAGCTTGCAGGCAGTATAATTTCCCGGAAAAATCCACTAAGCCCAGACCACTGCCATTCATAGATAATGCAAATGTATCCCAGCTAATCTGGCTTTGCTTGTCTGCCCAGATCCAATCTCTTGGCAGCTTCAGTAATCTCTTCACAACCTATGCCAGAAAGTCCAAATAATATGCCAGATACCATAGCTTTGGCATCTAGTAGACATTTAAAATCATCACCCATCTGGTCAGTGAGATATGGCACCCCCCCCAGCTCTTTAGGGCATCACTTCACATTTGCACTCTCCCCTCCCACCAGACTTTTGGCAGAACTAAGCCATATGCAGAGAGGAAGATGCCCAAGTACTGAACTGCCTCTCTCAATGGTACCACCAACCCAATGATATCACCTCTGATTAGACCATTCTCCAGCACCATTGTCTCACACTTGTGCCAGTTCAGCTTCTGGCCAGAGCAGCTCTCATACCATCCAACTGCTTCCTTTTGTTCCTTTATATTCTCGACAGAGCCCAGTCCCACCACCATGTCATCTGCAAAGGCTCCCACCTTCCAGTTCACCCCCAGCACATCAGCTCTCCAATTCTCCACCTGATTCTATCCAACAATGGCTCCAGTGATAAATTATACAGAATTGGTGACAGAGGATCCCCTTGTGGCACCCCTCTCCCCAGTACAAATAGAACTCCCCAATGACCATTCATCATAATGGCCGCCTTGCTTTCTTTTAGCATCCATATAATGGTCTGGCCCATCTTCTCTGGGATCCCAATCCTCACCAGGACCTTACCTACCATACTATGTACACTCTAGCATATGCTTTCTCTTGATCCAGGAACACAAGACAGCCATCCAATCCTGCAGCCCTTGCCCCTTCGATGACTCCATGCACCCAGACTATACTATCTCTAATCAGTCATTCTCCAACAAAGCCATGCTGTTCAATACCCAGTACCTGTTGTGCCACTGCTTGTAGATGTACTACCAGCACCTTAGTTACTAGCTTTCTATCCATATTCAGGAGCATAATCAGTCTCCTGTTCTTCCAGTCTTCTCTCAATCTCTTGTTCTTATAGAGGAGTGCTACTAACCCTGTCTTCTGACCCCAAGCCATTTTCCTGTATCAATGACCTCCTCACACATCTCTCTCATCTCCTCAAGTACACCATTGATCCCTGCCATCCTCTTCCAAAAGTTCCATAATAGCCCATTCTCTCCCAGCACTGTTCTACTCTTTATCATTGCCAGGACCCCCTGGATCTCCTTCTTCCAGATGGCATGAGTTAGACTCTCCTTCTTCTCTATCATTGGGGGGGACCACTCCTCCAGATACCCCTCAATGGTCCTCTCATCCTCTCCTCCCTCCTCCTCACTCCACAGACTGCCCCATCACTCTTTGAGTATTCCCAAGATATCCTGCAAACTAGTTCTCATCTCCCCCTTATCTCCAATAATCCCCTCCCATCACTGTCATATCTTGGAAGCCTGAAGTATCCTGGTTAGATACTTTGTGGGCCTCTCCCCCTCCTCCAGCCCCTGCCACCTCAATCACACCATCATTTTTTGAATCTGTATCTCTTCTTCCTCCCTTGCAGTGATCATCAACTCCTCAATTTACATCCTGGTTCTTTCCACCCTCCACTCCTCCCCCTCTATCCCAGCATTCACACAGCTACTATTCAATTCCAAAGTAAGCCCTCCAGTCTATGCAAAATTTCTGAATTTCATTTCCTTCTAGCCTTCCTCTTTGTCTTCCCCACCTCTCTCCAGCAACCTGAGCAGCAGCCTTTAACTTCAACCACCAGTCTCCTATTACAAGCCCTTTCCTTCTCCACTTTGTAATGTTTCCCCCTATCTTCTTTTCCCATTACTCCCACATCTCTTTGTCCTTCAAGAGTGCACAGTTTAGATGCCAGTTTCCAGGCCCATCTCTGCTCCCTCCAAACATTCCCTGACCTGCCACCCCCCAATGGTCTAACCAAGGACACCACACCACCTCAAGTTCCTTCCAAACATCTTCACCCAAACAGTATGCTGTAAGAATCCAATCAATCCATGTTCCCAGACCATGTATCCAGTGAGTAAAGACTGCTCTTCTCCCCCACTTCAACCTCCCTGCATCTCACAATGCACTCAAATGCTCCACTTCCTCCTATCTATCCAGTCCTCCACTCTTACCAGCCCCACTCTTCCTGCCATCAGAGCGATCTACAGCCACATCTCTAACTATATTGAAATCCCCTCCAAGTATGTCCACCCTGGCCTCAGCCAGAGCCCCATTATTTAACAGCTCCTCTATCTAAGTAATTCTCAATCTCCTGTCTGCAGGACAGTAGTAAGATCCTACCATGACTGGCCCCCATCCTGGCCACACCCAAGCACTCCATAATAGTCTATCTCCCCATCCCCCAATGTCCTTTAGTTCCTCTTTCCCTTTCCTTATCAGGATCCCCACCTTCCCTTGTCATTCTGCCATCCCTCCCCACTCTCTCAACCAGTGCTATCTATCTTCCTTGTCCTTGTATCATACATCCTAAAATAAGAATATATCCACTTCCAATTCCTTAAGCCATTTAAAAATATTTCATCAGCTCTTATATCCATATAGTCCATTGACATTGAGTAAAAATATATTGATTGTACTATTCATATTGAATAATATTTACATTAAGGGCCCATTCTAGATCTCCATATCCTGATCCATTCTAGACAAATCCAGCTCCCTCTTGGCTACTAGCTCAACTTTCTTCTTTTTCTTAGCCTTTAGTCCTACCAAGATTTCCTGAACTTCAACTGTGTCCTTATCTTCCACCATTGAGTGATAGTTCTCACATGCTGTCTCTTACATTCCAGATCTATTCCAAGTGTTCCAAGCCTCAACCACCATCTGACATATAGCTGCCTTTAATTCTGCTTCATAGGCAACATCTACCTCATACCCCTCATCCTCTAGCAGTATTGCTGTATGTGCCATTGCCAACTTCCCCACAACACCAATACTACACAGAATATCCATCCAAGTCTTCTTGCTTATAAGTCTGAAGTTGACATCCCCCAGCTCTTCCTCCACCAATTTGGTCAATATTCTGCAGAGCCAGGCCCCTTACCCAAATGCTCTCCTCCAGGAGTAACTGCTCTTCCCCCCCCCCATCCTCTCTCCACTCCAACTGGTACTGGCTGATTCATTCCACTCCTCATCTGATGCATCCACCAAGATCTCCCCAGCTACTCCAACTACCTGTCCTCCCAATGCTGCATCTGATATGCCAAATGTAACACTCTTCATTTCCTTCATCATAATATCATCTTTCGCAGCCCTAACACCCCCATCTGCATTCAGCCTCACATTTTCCTTGTTCTTGTCAGCATCTCCTTCTGGCATCCAGTTGTCAAAGAAAATCTCCTCCTTACTGCCTGACCTGTCCCTTCAGGGGGCATATATGGAGTGCTGATAACCTTTGGGCCCCTTCTGCCCACCTCCTCCCACTACTCTTTCTTCAGGCCCTTCCATCTTCTCACCCCCCTCAAGTTTAGCAAGGAGCTCCTGCTGTCACTTCCTCCTCTATGTTCTTTTCCACATTATCTTTTCTACTTGGATTTTCTTCTCATTCATCTCTACTATTATCATTGCATTTTCATATGCTCACCATACTTTCTCTTCCTACTTGACAGCCCCATCCAACTCCCAAAGTAGCATCAACAAGTCCTCCTCCTCCTCCTCTGTACCCTTGACTCTTGACACCTTGCACTCAAAGGGTTCCCACTTCAATACCCTAGGCCAGTCTCCTCCTTTTCCTATCACCTTCTTCCCAGCCACCTACAGTCACACCTCCACATCTCCAGTATGAAATATTGTCCCCTCCCAGAACTGAAATCCAATATCTACCACCTCACCATACTCCATCACCTTTCCAATTCTTTTTTTTTTTTTTTTTTTTTTTTTTT
>RQIL01040280.1:0-16860 GCA_003951145.1 Jimgerdemannia lactiflua | reverse complement strand
ATAATTAAAGACTTGGCTTAATATAATTCTTAAAAAACAATTCTTAAAAACTCTTATCAAATTTCTCTTATATATATATATTGTAATGTGCCTGGCTCAATAGAGGCAAATTACAAGGTTGGGTGGCTGTGTAGATTAGCTTGAGCCCCCAGTTACTTAGTTAAAAAGCAATAAAATTATATATAGGTTCCTTGTATTGGTATTTAGTGGTATAATATTCAATAGCTGGAGACTTTCTGTATATAATTTCCTAATTTGGTGGCATTCTTGGATTGTACATATGAGTGGATTTCCTTCTAGAGCAGCAAATGATCTCTGCATAATGATATATAATTTCATATAACTGACGATCTTGGGTAATTAGGTGGATTTCCTTAATAGTATGGGTTCTTATGTCGAATTTGGCAGATTTTCTTAAAAGAGCAGACTCTCTGGGAATTAGTGATCAGTTTTCTTTAAGGGTGTGGGTTCTGGATGCAGGATACTAGCATAATGGTAATCAGGTTCCTTAAAAGTGCAGGCTCTTCTGAGAACAGATAACAGAGAATCAGATTCCTTATTTGGGCAAGTGAACTAAAAGTGGTAGCTTTCTCAGTTGCAGTCTTCAAACAATATGACTAAACAGTCAAGGCAATTGAGGTGATTGGAACAAGGCAGATTGTGCAGCATTGGTTTGAACAATGTGGACAAATAATATAGATCAGCAGAATGTAGTAGATTGGTAGGTAAAAATGTGGCAGACTTCTTGAAAACAGTGGGCTTAGATGTGGATCGATAGAATGTGGTAGATTAGTGGACAAAAACATGGACTTTCTTGGACTTCAGCTGGCAAAGTTATGTCAGGACTGCTTCATTTGCATGATGGATCACTGCAAAGGTGCATCAAGACTGGCTTTAAGGCGGATTAATTGAAAATGATAGACTTCTCTTGAAAATGACAAACTTCTTTATATCGGAAAGTGGACTGGAGTGGAAATGAGGTACCAAGCTCACAATTTCCTAGAAGAGGCTCTAGAGTGGGTATTTCTCCTAAGTGTTGCAATCTAATCTTTAGGATCAAGTGGCTTTTGGCAGACATATCTCTCAAAGTATTGTAGGCAGACTTGTCTTTTGCTTTTTGGTTTCAATTTCAGAACTGAGGTTTATTCACTCTTGTCTTTGGGGTATTTTATACATTATGGTTACTACCTGGTTACTATCTGGCTAATTATAGATTGCTATTTATGGTGTATTTGGGTGGACAGTTACTGTTCAGTGGACAGTTACTGTTCAGTGGATAGCCACTGTCCACATTATTCCCTTCTTTGGTTATCTGGTTATTTATACAGTTTTCCACAGTAATGGTTACTGTGCTGGTTACTATACTAAGTATTCATATCATATGATTTGTTTGTGTCATCTTATTCATATCATCTGGCAATAATTTGGGTGATATGTTTTGTGGTCTATCACATCAGCCCCCACTAAAGAATAGTCTGTCCCAGACTGTCCTTTAGTCATCATTCCAGTATACATAAGCATCTTCTGCATCTATACCTGTACTATCATCTTCTGTATCTGGGTCACTCTATTCTAATTCTGGGTCTTCTTCTTGTACAGGAAGTCTACTTGTTGGAGAGTGCTCTGGAAGGTGGTCTCATTTATCTGGTGGATATCATTGAGGTAGAAGTGGGACTGTACTAGGGCTCCAATATTTCATTTATATAGGATATAGATTCATTTGGCAGTTCTTGCTTCTTGGCTGGTTATACTAGCTGGTCCTCCAATATATGGGCTGTTCTTGTAACAGTTGTCCAATATTATAAAAGGCTTGCAGGTGGTGGATCTGAGGCAATGACAAGATTCTCTTGATGCTTCTGAATCAATTGTATTGGAGTTCCTTCAAGTTGGCAGAACTGGGGTAAGGGAATTAGCAGGACTTGGAAGAAACTGAGGATAAGAATCTGGAGGCATTGATCTATTCTCTGAGTTATGATTTGTGCAGGTGTATCTTGAGGCAGTTGATGTAAACTGGAGTTCTCAAGACATGTCCATCCATACTTCATATATAGATGCTGGTTCCTCTAATGTTATATACAAGGTATAGTCCTTCCCATTTCGATTCCAGTTTGGTGGCAAAGTTTGTCTTAATCATGCTTCTCCAAACTAGGACTTGATCTCTAATTTTGATCTTCTGATCCTTCTGCTTCTGGTCATAATACTTCTTTTGTCTTTTCTGGGCCTTGATAATCTGGTTTTGGGCATCTTTTTGCAGCTGATCTCCTTTTTCAAGAAGCTTTCTGAGGTTCTTATGGTCAGTAGTTCTGGTCTTCTTGGCAAACATCATTTCAAAGGGCTTTTGTTTGGTTGAGGCAGCAGGGGTGTTTTGGATTTCCCACAGGATTTCGGGTAAGCAGAGATCCCAATTGGTAGGATTAATCTTGGCAAGTCCTTTCTTGATGATCTGGTTCATTCTTTTGGTCATTTCATTGGTTTGAGAGTGATAGGAGATAGTTCTTTTCAGATGGATCCCATGAATTCATACATAACTTGAGATAATATTATTCATAAATTCAGTTCCTTAGTCAGAGATGAGTTCTTCAAGGGGTCAATATCAGTGGGTGAGGTCATGCAGGTGTCCAACAATGGTCAGGGCATCTGCAATCTCCATGGGGTATACTTTGGGCCATTTGGTCAGATATTCAACAAATACTAGGATGTATCTGTTTTGTTTTAGTGTTACTGGCAGGGGTTCAATTACATCTACTCCCCATCTTTGGAAGATGTGAGTGGGTGGGGGAATCAGTTGCAGAGGGACTTGATAGTTCTTCTTTCCTTAATACTTCTGACAGGTGTCACATTTTTGAATAATGTCTCAGACTTGTGCTCTGAGGTGGGGCCAATGTTGATGATCTTTTCGAATCTTGTTTTCTGTATTTATCTGTCCTTAGTGGGCTTTCTGGTATTCTTGTTGGATGAGATCTTCTTGCTCCTTGATGGTCTTGGGAACTTCTTTAAGGGTGCAGTTCTGAGGTATACCCTTTCTTTGACTCATTGGGTCATATAGAAAAGAACATCAACATTGTTGTGAGTTCTTCCCGCTTTGTAGATGATGTTGATTTCTTAATCTTGAAAAATAAGGATCCATCAGGCAAGGATTCCAGTTGGGTCTTTTTGGTGCAGTAACCATTTGAGGGCTGCATGGTCTGTGATCAGGGTGAACTTTCTTCTAATAAGGTAATGTTTGAACAAGGTGACTGCCCATATAACTGCAAGGCATTCCAATTTGGTGCTTCCATAATTAGTCTGCTGTTTGTTGGTGGCTCTGCTTGCATAAGCTATTACATGGTGCTGTTTGTCAGATCCTTCTTATGCAAGGATTGCTCTGAGACCATTCTTAGATGCATCAGTGTACAGAATGAAAGATTTCTGCAGGTCTAGTCAGACTAGGATTGGTGCTGAGGTCAGGCAGTATTGTAATTTTTGGAAGGCTTCTTCTTGTAGTTCTTTCCATTAGAATGGTACTTCTTTCTTCAGTAAGGTTCAGATTGGGGCAGAAATTTTGACAAATCTCTTGATAAATCTTCTATAGTAAGATATAAGTATCAGGAAGGATAAGGTTTCTTTTGGAGTCTAGGGGACAGGGAAGTTGTTGACTTTTTCGATCTTCTTAGAGTCTGTATGTGTTCCATCTTTAGAAACTACGAATCCAAGGAATTCAAGCTTCTGTTTGCCAAAGTAGTACTTCTTTGAGTTGAGTCTCAGGTGGTTTTGTTAGGTGAGTTTGAAAAACTCTTCAAGGTCTCACAGGTGGTCTTCGAAATTTGCTGAGTAGATATTGGAATCATCCACAAAAACAATCAGGCAGTAGTGGATGAGAGGGACATATACTGAGTTCATCATTCACTGAAATATTGGGAGTGCATTGCAGAGTCCAAAGGGCATTCAGAAGTATTCAAACAATTTTCCTAGGGCAAGGAAAGCTGTCTTTTGAATATCTTTGGGGTCCATTGGTATCTCATGGAATCCTGTGAATAGATTCATGCTGCTGAAGTATCTTGCATTTTGTAGCTAGTCCAGAAGGTCATCAATTCGAGGCAAGGGGTATGTATCTTTTTTGGTTACTGTGTTGAGTTTCCTGAAGTCTACAATAAGTCTCCATCCTCCTTTCTTTGGTAATATAAGTATAGGGCTGGCCCAAGGGCTGGTGGAGGGTCAGATAACTCCAGCAACCTCCTATGACCTGATCTTAGGAACAGATTGGATGCACCAAGTTGGAGCCAATGTGGATATCAGAAGACAACTCCTAGTCTTCACTATTCATGGACAGAAACACAAGGTACCCATTGAGTCAAGAGGATCATCAAGGAAAGCAAGTCAAGCCTCTGAGACAGAATGGCAAGGATATGGTAAAATACCCACCACTATCAAGGATGAAGATGAAAGTGAAGCAAATTTCCTACAAGAACTAGGAAGTGACTTTGATGCCCCTGGAAATCGAGACAGTGGACCAGAAGAACCCTTTGTTGGAGTCATTGACATCAAAGGCCTAGAAGCAAGAATTGATGGAGACAATAATAAGAGAGCAGTATGTGAGTTTGCAGAACCATCCACACAGCCACTACCTCTATTGGTAGAGAATTGAATCATGCAAGCCTTCTGCCTAGGCATGTGTGAGCATTTCAACTGCTTTTACTTACCAAGAGATGATTACAGCAACTGTTGAATCCTGGACATTAAGAAGGTCCTAATGCCAGCAATTGAGGATAGGAATTAATTGAGATGAGCACCAGTCCCCAGCCAAGCACCACCTCCAACTCCAAAGACCTTCAAGAAGACCTATCAAGAACAACAAAAGGTTCTTTCCTGACAACCTGTGAAGACTCTCACAATTGAAAAGAATAGCAACAGTTCCTATACTATCACCTGAGTCCTTCAGATTACCCTGCCCACCTATGATAAGTATTAGAAGAGATACTCCACCAGCAAGGAAGTTAAGAAGTGAAATGAAGGTTTTGTCAAGCAAGGACACTGTGATTGTGGAAAGACCTTTACTTGTTACTGGTGTGAACATTGAAGTATTCACCTTAGTGAGGATGTCTATAAGAGCCAAGTCAAGAGAAAGGACCCTATCCTGTAAGAACTCTGAATCTGCTGGGCCTGCCGAAAATGCAAGAAAATCAACCATGAAGAAGGTTGCAAAGCAAAGAACAAGACCACCATCTGGGATCTACCATTGGAAATTTGGCCATCATCCATTGGCACTGCTGCCCACATAAAGGAAATCAAGAAGTCAATCTTGCCTTCACTCTCATGGAAGCCCTGGACCCCCTTGGAAGGACTGGATTCAATTATACAAAGAACCCAAAGACAGGAGCACACTGGCCATTCTTCAAGCCAGAGCAAATGGAGTTCTCACCCACAATTGCAGCTGCTGGAGTACTATTCCTCAAAACCCAGCCAGTCATTCAAGTTAAGCTATTCTCATCTTAGGCCTAGCCCCCTCTTGTATAGATAGAAGGATCAGTTGGATATGATCTCTGTCTCCCCTATCAAGCAGTAATTTGACCCAGAAGCACTAGGACCTTTGACCTCCAAATTGCACTTACTATACCACTGGAACTTTATGGTCAACTGGCATCAAGATCATCTCTGGCAGCTGAAGGAATTACTATAGAAGAAGAAGTCATTGATCAGGACTACTGAGGCCCCCTCAAAGTCATCATCTGCAATAATGGAAGGACCCACCAAAATTTCAACCTCTTGAAAACTATCTGTGAAATCCTTTTCATCAAGACTTTACAGCCTACCATCCAAGAGGTAAGGCAACTGGATGGTACTAAGAGAGCACAAGGAGGCTTTGAAAGTACCAATAGAGACTGCCAGGAACTATCCATCAAGGTTCATATAACAAGAGTAGCCCAGTTCAGACAAATAAGACCCTATATCTGCCACCCCATCTGAGTAAGAAAAGACATCATCCTACAACCTTACTAGCAAAGAGGCCTTAATGTACACCTTCCAGAAAAAGCTGATAACTTGATATTTGCACCATCAATGGAGCCTATCAGAAATATAGGCTTCAAAGTGATCACTATCCCCAAAGGAATAATACTGGGATATTTCGAACCACTGATAGACACCTATAAGGAAGAAGTCTTTGAATTTTTGGGAAACAGTAAGCCCTCTCTAGTGAGATTGACAGTACCAGAAAGGAAGACTCAGCAATCAAAGCCATTGACATCAAGACAACTCTAACCAAGGATCAGCAATAACAAATACAAGAGTTAATAGAAGAATACAAAGATATATTTATTACTATATACAATAACTTCCCACCATATCAATACAGAGAACACCCTATATATACTGAAAATGTGAAATCTATCCAATAGCACCCCTACTGAACACCATATCATCTGATTAAGTTTGAACAACAATACATAGAAGAAATACTATAAAATGGAGTTATCAGACCCTCTCAAGCCCCTGGGCTTCTCCAGCAATCATCATGCCAAAGAAAGGAGAATGGAGATTAGTTGTGGATTTCAGAAAGCTCAACAAAGTCACTACAGAAGATACCTACCCACTGCCAAGAATAGATGACCTCCTCAATGCTCTCAGGAAAGCCAAGTACATGACCACTATAGACCAGTTCCAAGGATTCCAAGTAATACCTATAGCTAAGGAAGATATCTGCAAAACAGCCTTTATCACTAGACAAGAACAGTATGAATATCTCTGAATGCCATTTGGACTCTGTAATGCACCAACCTCATTTCAAAGAATGATGAACCATGTCTACTAGGACCTCATTGGAAGAAATGTGCTAGTCTATATAGATGATGTAATCATCTACTCTGAGACATTTGAGCAATACTTACAAGACCTCCATGAAGTGTTTGACACCATCTGAAGCTCAGAACTCAGACTCAATGCCAAGAAATGCTTCTTTGGGAAACACCAAGTTGAATATCTGGAGTATGTTGTCTTAGCTCAAGAAATACATACTGACCCACTTAAGGTTGAGAAAGTCAAGAACTACTCAGTTCCTACCTCAGTAAAGAAGACCCTGTCCTTTCTCATATTAGTATCTTATTACCAGAGATTCATCCCACAATTCTCAGACAAGGTAGCACCACTCCAAGACATCTCCAAGAAGGACCAACCATTCTACTAGAAGGAAGATTAGCAGAAGTCATTTGATCTACTCAAGAAGGCCCTCACTAAAGCCCCTGTTCTGATATTGTCAAATTTTGACAAGTCTTTCATTTTAGCAACCAATGCCTCTGCCCTTGGACTTGGATCAATTTTATCCTAGCAAGATGACCAGAAGAAGGAATATATCATTGAATATGCTAGTAAGGCCACAAATGAGACTCAGGTGAACTATGGTGCCACTAAACTAGAATGCCTTGCAGTAGTATGGACAGTAGACCACTTCAGACACTATCTCTTGGGAAAGAAATTTGCCCTCATCACAGATCATTAAGCCTTATAATAGTTGTTCAAGAAGCCAGAGTCCTCAGGAATTTTTGCCAGATAGATCATATCTCTACAAGAATACCAGTTCACTATTATCTATAAGAAAAGTATTAAGAACTCCAATGTGGACACCTTGTTAAGAATCCCATGAACTCAAGAAGAGAAGGAGCCCCCATGAGAGAAGGCTGCTTCCCACCCACCCAAATAAACCAAGAATTGCACCTCACCCTCATCTAGAGCCTGCATCATAGGAGCTTCAAGAAAGGAATCAAGCTGGCTCACAAGCTGTTTATTCAGAGAAACTTCAAGAAATTTCAAAAAGGTAATAGTGAACTTTGGAGAGTAGAAGGAGATCAATACACCTGAGTTCCAAGAGAAGACAAGATACTAAAGATACTTACAACCAACCATGATCAGAATGCATACTGAGGAATTGGAGCTACCATTACCAGAATTAAGAAAAGATACTGATGGCCCAAGATGAGGAAACAAATTTCCACACACATTCAACAATGTGATACTTACTAGAGATACTGACAAAAGCCAACTAATAAAGCACCATTAATGCTAATCCCAGCCCCAGCCAGAGTCTTCCAAAGACTTGAAATTGATATTATTAGACCCCTATCAGTAACTACCCAAAGAAGATGCTACATTCTCACCATTGAAGACCACCTGATGAAATGGCCCAAAGCCTTTGCTATTGAGACTACTGATGCTCAGACAATTGTTGGAATCCTGTACAATGAAGTTTTCAGCCACCATAGTGTCCCCTAGGAAATTATTACAAACTAAGGCCGAGAATTTGTCAACAAAATAATAAAGACCTTTGTAAGTAACTTCAAGATCAAGCTGCAGCAAACAATAGCTTACCATCTACAGGCAAATGAACTTACTGAGCAAATGAACCAGACCATCAAGAGAGGCCTCAGCAGGACCCAAGATCAATTGAACTGAGATATATACCTTTTAGCAATTCTGTTCAGTATCTACACCTCAAAGGCCACTGCCACCCAACAGACCCTCTTCTACCTGGTGTATAGCCAAGAAGTACAAGATCCTACTGAATCAGTCCAACCAAATTTGATGAAATGAGTTACCAAGGAGATCACCTAGTTACACAAAGTACACCAGCAAGCACAAGGATTTATCGCATAAGCACAAGAATGGCAAAAGAAGTACTATGACCACAAAGCTGACTTGGAGCCCCTGCTTATTGGACAATAAGTCTTAGTTTACCAAACTATTATAGAAGAAAACTGGAGTGCTAAGCTTGAGCCAAAATGGGAAGAACCCTATCTTATACACTAAGTGTTCACAAACCATACCTATCTACTCAAGACTCTGGATGGAGTTATTCTCAAGACCAAGATATACTGCAACTGCATCAGACTCAACTACTCAAGAGAGATAAAACACATTGACTAATCCCTGTATTGACTTTCTTAAATTGTCAATGACATACAGCAATAACCAGTGCCTTAAGTATCAGAAGTTTACTTTGGGACCCCAGAACTAGCAGAACATCTAGTGAACCAAAGCACACTGAAATGAAGCTACTAGCTGGATTCGAACCTCTCCTGGATGGTTAGTCCAGTAATAGGTCCTCTGCCTTATATGAGGATGGCCAGTCCCTACCAATACACCAACAATCTGTTCTTTGGAGAAATCAAGATACCACAATCTCTGTATAACTCACCACTGAGGATGGCTCTAATTTTGCAAGGGATAGATATAATGATGCCTTTGAACCTGGTGATATCAGAACCTGAAGACTGCTATTACTTTGCAAGCTACTGATCTCAGCCATGACTCATCTGTGACTCATCTTGACTATAAGATAATCTTCATCAGAAACTCATAATGACCCCAGTAATATACTACTGACAATCAAATGACCCTACCCTTGGACCAAAGGAGAAGATCTTCAAGAATATAAAAAGAAGCATCAAGAAGAAGTACAACAGCATCTATAATATTGATGGTATCCTTATATCACACTGATAGCCCCTTCCTAATCCTATCCTATTCCATCCTCACCACAGCTGGCCCCCCAACCCCTACCCTTGCAAACACCACTTTCCCACCCTCAATACATATTCTCCCCTCACTCCTTTCACATATGACCCCCACCAATTTCTGATGGTGACCCCCCTGTGAGTCCCACCCTTTCTGCCACTCAGACAACAAGTTAACTAGCAGGCCCTCCCACCTTGCCACCTTCTCCTCCTTAGACATCAGCCTGCCCTCCTCAAAAACTTCTTGCCAATGTCCAGTAAGACCTACCCATATCACCAGCACCCACCCCAATGTGAGCCATTCATCCCCAATACTCCCCAGCATTCTCTTCCTCAATACCTCCCAGTGACTAAACCCCTGGCTCCTGTAGTTCCCTCCCAATCTACCTTCCACCATCTTCCAGAATCTGGCCATTATCTTGCACTCTCCAAGCCAATGTTCTGGGGTCTGCACCCCCCCCCCCTCCTGCCCCACTCTATGGCACTCCTTACACTTAAATGCCCCTCACAGCACCAGATGACTAGACCTGAAGTTAGCAACACATTTTGCCTCAGCACTCTCCACCATACCACCCAAAAATTGGGGGGTCATCTCTAAGCCCCAAGTCCACAAACCTCTCCAGCTCCACTCCTCTCTGATCCCCACTTGCTGCCACCCCTTTGGCCATAGATCCTGCCCCAGGCCCCCCTGACTTTCCACCCCATCATCCAGATCAAAGTCCATTGCTGGTACTCCACCCAGCAGCAATCTATGCCACTGCCACCCCCCTCCTCCCTGCTGCTCTACTGCAGCATGGCTCTCCCATCTAATGCCAATCCTGTGTACTCCCTCAGCCACTCTCCACCAGAACCCCCTATATTGGAGTCTTCAACTTCCTCCCCCCTTCACCAAAGTGGAAAGGTCCCCAGAAGACCCCCAGGGGGCAAACCTCACCTCCCACACCTTCTGCATCAGTGGGACCCAACCCCCCCCTTTCAGCACTGCTGCTCTCTTCAGCCACCAGACATGAAGACAATGCAAGCACTTTGAGAAATCCACCAGTTTCAGGCCCCTCCTCTCCACCAGTATTGCCAAGACCTCCTACTTGACCTGACTTCTGCAGTCTGCCCAGATCCACTCTCTCACCAGTTTCAGCAGCCTCTTGACCACCCATGCCAGAAAGTCCAAATGGTATGCCAAATACTACAGCTTTGGCATCCAGTAAATATTCAAAATAGTCACCCTTCCTGCCAGAGAAATATGTTGCCCTCTCCAGCTCCTCAGCACATCTCTCTACATTCCCACTCTTGCCTCCCACCAGGCCTTGGGCAGGACTGATCCATATATTGAGAGAAAAATTCCCAGGTACTGCACTGCCTCCCCAGGGGGAACAATTGTACCAATAATGTCCCCTCTAACCAGACCATTCCTCAGTACTATTGTTTCACACTTATACCAGTTCAGCTTCTGCCCAGAACACTGTTTATACTATCCTACAGCCTCCTTCAGCTCTATCACATCTGCAATAGTACCCAAGCCTACTATGATATCATCTGCAAAGGCTCCCACTTTTCAATTTACACTCAATACATTTAGCCCTTCAACTCTCCTCCTGATTCTGTCCAGTAATGGCTCCAAGAACAGAGTATACAGAATGGGTGACAGGGGGTCCTCCTGGGGAACCCCCCACCCAAGAGGAAAAGCAACTCTCCTGTCCCCATTCACTATAATTGCTGCCTGACTTCTCTCCAGAAGGTGGACAAGTGCACCTCCCAGGTCCTCTGGAATCCCAATCCTAGCCAGCACCTTCTCTAGCCAGACTTGCCACACCCTATTATAGGCTTTTTCTTGGTCCAAGAAAACCAACCTGCCATCCAATCCAGCAGCCCTCACCCCTTCAATAACTCCATGCACCCAAGCTGTGCCATCTCTAATTAGCCATCCCCCAATAAAGCCTCGCTACTCTGCTGTGCTACTACTTGTAGTCTTGCCACCAATACCTTCATGACTAACTTTTGGTCTATATTCAGGAGCATAATTGGATGCCAATTCTTCCAGTTCTCCCTCTGCCCCTTATTTTTATAAAGAAGTACCACCAACCCCAACTTCTGACCCCCTAGTCAAGACCCAGACTCAATCACCTCATTACATATATCTCTTATCTCCTGTTGCACCTCCTTCACCTTCACTATCTTCTTCCAGAAGTCCCAAGGCAGGCCATCCTCCCCAGGGGTAGTCCCTGACTTAGTCACTGCCAGAATCTGCAGAATCTCCTCCTCTCTCACTGGTCTTATCAGTTCCCCAAGCCCCTCCACCTCTAGGGGGCACCAGTCTTCCAAGCATTCCTCAATGGCCTCACTGTCTGCTCCTCCCTCCTCCTCACTCTACAACTTTCTCCAATGACCCTTGAGTTCCCCTGGACCCCTGTCACCAAGCTGCTGTCTTCTCCAATAATTCCCTCCTATCTCTGCTTTACTCTCCTTACTCTCAGCAATCTAGAAAGGTACTTGATTGGCCTCTCTCCTTCCTCCAGCCCCTGCCACCTAAGCCTTGCCACCATGTCCTATACATGTTTCTCTTCTTCTATCCTCCAGACTTCCTTCAGCTCCTCAATCTCTATCCTTATCTGTGCCTTCCGCCAGTCCTTCTCTTCCTCTGCACCCCTACACTCCTTCAATTCTGACCACTGCCACAATAGCTGTTCCATCTGATAGGATGCCCACTTCTCCTTCATCCACTGAAGCCTTCTTCTCTGTTTATCAGCCTCACCTCAATACATCCTCACTGCCTCCTTCAACTTCACCCACTCCCTCCATCTAGTCACACTAGACACTACCTCCCCCTCTCAGCTTTTCCACAAGTCCCCATCTGCCAACAGAGTACAGTTGAGCTGCCAATATCCAGGCCCCTCCCCACTACCCCCAAAGTTCCCCTGTCCTAACACCCCCAATGATCCAACCAGGGGCACCAGACTACTCCAAGTTCCTGCCAAACATTTTCTCCCCAGCAATCAGCCAAAAGCACCCAGTTGATCCTTGTCCCAAAACTATCAACCCAATGGGTGAACACCTTGTCTACTCCCCACTTAGTCCTCCCCATATCTCCCAGAATACTCAGCCTCTCAATCTCCTCCCACCTACCTAGTCTACTACTGCAACCAGCCACTCCAGCCCCTCCATCAGACTGATCCAGAGTGGTGTCCCATACTATATTAAAGTCCCCACCCAGGATATCCACCCCAGCCTCCATCAGAGAACCCTCCTTCAGCAGCCCTTCCAACCAGTCCACTCTCTCACTCTGGACTACTGGACAGTAGCATAATCCAATCACTATTGAGCCCCACCCCAGCCTCTTCCACATTCCCCAGACTAGATGGCCACTCCATCCTCCAATGTCCACCAGTTCCTCTTTACCCCTGCATAGCAGAATCCCAACACTTCCACACCATTCAGCTACTCTACCCCATTCTCTAGTCTAATTCAACCTGTTCTCCTCCTCTTTACATCTCACATCCTGTAGTAGAAAAAGGTCCACCTCCAATCTATGTAGCCATTCAAACATGTTTTAACATTGCTTCACACCCTGCAGCCTATTGACATTCAATGACAAAATGTTAGTTATACTATTCATAAGAAGAAATGTTTGTATAAAGTGTCACAATCCTAGTCCCTTCAAACTTCCAGCTCAATGTCTATTCTAGACAAGTCCAAGAGATATTCCACTTTCACCTCATCTTCCTCAATCTCATTCCTTGCCAATGTATCTGTGATCTTCCTAATATTCTCATCATCCTTCTTCTCAGCTTCTTGCCTGTAGTCTTCGCAGACTGACTGCCACAACTCCACCCCATCCTTTGTCAACCAATAGTCTTCCACCACTCACCCAGCCTCCTCCCTCAACTCGGCTTCCCTCTTTGCATCTACCTCATACCCCTCCTCTACCAATAAGATTACCATCACTTCTGTCAACAGGTTGTCCAGCACTCCCCTTCCCATCAGAATTTCCTGCCACTCTGCCCCCCCCAGTACCCAAAAGTTTATCTCTGTAAGTTCATCTGCCACTAGGTCATTGAGAGTGACCAGTAGCCATCCTGCTCCCCCAATCTGACCAATACCTGGAGTCATGGGCCTCTCACTCTCCTTGGGCCCACCTTCACTCTCATTATCCTCTACCTCAGCTACCCCTGAATGCCCACCCTCCACCCCAATCACTAATCCTCCAAGTATGACATCTGGAACTCTAAAGCTCACATATTGCATCCCCTTCATCACCACATCCTCCCTCTCATACTCTTGCCCCAGAATGCTCACTGCAGTCTCCCTGTCCTAGTCTGGTCTCCCTCTCCTCATCCATATTACTGAAGAATTCCAGCTCATCTTCTCCAACAATCTTCCGCTTTCTGAGGGCATGCTGCGAGATCTTCAGACTATCAGTAAATCCTGGCAGAGGTATAATCCCAGTACTCATCTTCTCCCCAAAGCTTGCCAGAAGGTCCTTCTGCATCTGCCTCCCCTGCTCCCTCTCCCATGCCTTCTTATCTACTTGCACCTTCCTGCCCTCAATCTCCTCCACTACTGTCAAATCCTCAAAAGCCTTCTAGGCTTTTGCCCTCTGCTCCACAGCTCTCTCCAACTCCTACAGTGCTGCCAGTAGGTCCTCTTCCTCCTCCTCAGTCTCTCTCACCCTCAATACCTTGCACTCAACTGGGCCCCACTTCAATGCCCTCAGCCAGTCACTTGCCCTCCCCATCATCTCCTTTCCAGCCACTCTCAGCCTCACCTCTACATCCTCTGTCCTGAAAGTCATCTCTTCCCACATTTGAAATCTGATATCCACAATATCCCCATACTCCTTTATCACCTCACTGACCCTGCCCCTTGTCTCCTCCACTGACACTGTAGGGACCTCTTTGATTACCAGGTGCACCACTCTCAGGTCCCAGCACAAGCACCTTGACATTGGAACCGCAATCTTGCCCACAGTGATCCCCTTCAACAGAGCCTCCACCAGATGTTTCTCCTCTACAAATCCAACCTCAACTCCTTCTAGCCCCTTTAGGAACTTCACTGACACAACATCTTCCAGCTGCTTCCTCAGTAACCTCAGAACTATCTTGGCCATCACTACCAGTTCCTGGAAGCTCACTGTAACTGCGAATTTAGAGATCGATTTCTTGAGCAATGGTACCACCATCAGGCCCATTACACCATCTGACAGATCATTCCCACACACCTACCCCAATCCCCCCTGGCTTTCCTTGTCGCCATCAGCAGTCACATCTGGATTTTTTTCCAGATTGGCCATTACACTACCATCAGCAGTCCCAGCCACAATACCAGTCACTCCACCCCCAGCCCCCACCTTCTCCCCCCCAGATAGTGCTCCTCCAGTACTTCCAGACTTCCCCTTCTCCTTGCCCACAGTCTTCCAACCTTCTGTCCTTTCTCCCCCTCTGCCTTTCTTGACAGATACCACAAAGCTCACTGCTCTGCCTGGGGAAGGCTTCTTACTTGACTCCTGCCACCCTTCTGCTTCTCCACCCATCAATGGTCCAAAGAACCCTGGGCCCAATCCTATCTCTTCCTTGCCATACTGCCATTTGAAGGCTGGCCCACCTCCCACATCAGTACACTTGTCTGTACCTTGCTTGGTCACTATCACCTTAAGAGTTTTCTCAATAAAATGATGAAAAGAGTATCAAAAGTGTGTGTGGGAATTTGTGTAACATGAAAGTTACCAGAGAGAGATACTGTCAGAAGTACAACAGCATCTATAACCAAAAGACTTACTATAAACAAAATACCTGCCATCACATGCTAAACAGCAAGGTCAAGGAGCCACCCTGGGCCATCTGTTCAAGAACAGATATTCAATGACATCAGAAGGGCCATGAGACTGCACACTAGAAGGATTCCCAGTCTGAATCTCTATACAAGAGACCCCTATCACTACATTCTAAACTGCCATGAAATGGAAACAAGAATCTCAATGGCTACTCAAAGCCTTCTCATATGGCAAGAGTATAAGATGGGCAAGAGTATAAGATGGGACAAGAGGCTAGCCATCAAGAAATTGCAGATGCTATATATATAGACAGATATGAGCAGTAATTGGCCAGAAGAGTCCATTAAATCTTCAGACATACTCTCTGGGCTATCCCAAACCTACAGTATGTCAAGACCTCTGATATTCAAGAGCTATCAAGCTACTGAGTGGACCACTTAGAAGAAATGGTAGCAGAAGAGGCCCAATCTACCATTCTGGTTAAGAGTGAAGAAGTGCAAGACCTCTGGAACCCCCTCCTAGAAGACAATCCAGACCAGTTTATTTTTGGTTTGATTGCTCTGTTTCAAGGCCCTCCTCTGAGAATCTGCACCCCCCAGAACCCCACAGATATCTTCTACTTTATAGAAGAAAACCTCATAGACTGGAGACCACAAGAGTAGCAAGAGTACTCTGTGCCTTTCACCAATGATGATATCATCAGTAGTGACATCTTTACTGCTGATATCACTTCTCAAAACTAAGGAAATAGCAGTGACCCATTTGTTTTGTAGGAAGAAGACTTCAACAACCTCTTGAAAAGACATGTAGATATCTCTTCCACACTCTCAGAACTCCCAACTGAAGTCAGCTCACTGGTGGAAGTTGCAGAAAATGATTTGGCGAAACACCCTGAAGAAAATGAGGAAGAGGAAGAGGATGACATAATCTCAGTCACACTAAACTTCAGGTTAAACAGTGATAGTTCTATTAGCCAAATTTGATCTAGTTAGTTAGTTGCACAAACAGTGACTGCACTTTAACTAGCCTTATTCATTATAAACAAAGAATTAGCCTTATTCTACTAGTTAGTCACTTGACTTCCAAATCTGTGCTAATTCAAGAGTAGGGAATTACCAATTACTTAGCCATATACTTAGCAAAATCCACACACAACTCTGTATAAATACCCCCCTAAACTGCAGTAAATAAACCTCAGTCAATTGATTTACAATATCAACTTAAGTTCTGAAAGACAAAGGAAAGTCAAGTGTAAGAACTTTGGAAAAAGACTCCAAGAGCCAAGGATAACTCTTGTTTAAGACTGCTGCCAAGTTTAAGGAAATCACTACCAAGGATTGCTGCGAATTTTCAAGTCAGTCAAGTTTCCCCTTTTGCTACTGCTAAGGAAAGTCACCAGATTAAGGAAATCATCAGCCACTAAAAAAGCTACCACCAAGTTAAAAATGACTCACCAGAAACTAAAAGACCATCAGAATGATCACTCACTCTCAAGTTAATCAAATGTCGCCCTATGTACATTAGACACAAAAACCACCAAGTAGTTTTAAAGATTGCCACTGCCCCATAATTGACGATGACCACCTATATCTGGAACCTAATCTTTTTTTTTTT
>RQIL01040269.1:0-16864 GCA_003951145.1 Jimgerdemannia lactiflua | reverse complement strand
CTTCTGAATTCAATGAGGATATTGATTCTTAAGGAGGAGGAGATGTAATATTTTAGCATAGTTTATTTCTTTTTTTTTGTCTTTCTAGTATTTTCCATAACCTTCCAGCACCTTCCGAATGATTAGAAATCCTTTCTTGGTACCAAGCTACAGCTAGAACATTCTTGTCACTTCCATTCCAGTCTTAGCTAGTCACAGAACTTCATGGAACATTGTGGATCTTTATTTGTCATCATTTCTGACAAATCTTTCTCTTGGCATTTCCATTGATTTCACAGATCCTTCTGGATCCTTCTTTCAGATCTTGTATAAATATCCTCTCTGTTCTCTTGAATAAAGATCAGAATATTTTCTCCCAGAATCCACAAGATCTTTCTGAACTCTTAATAACTCTTTGAGCTATTTTGAGCACTTAGAAACAAGTCACTTCCTCATTTAAGAAACCAGAACCATTATAGGTGGCATTCTTAGGTTGCATATATAAGTGGATTTCCTGGACAATCTCTGCATAATGGTGGATAATTTCGTGTGACCTGAGTGGTCAGATTTCTCAAATTTGGCAAATTTCCTTAAGTGTACAAGTTCTTGTGCAGTGAATTTGGTGGATTTTCTTAAAAGAGCAGGCTCTCTGGAAATCAGTAATCAGGTTCCTTTAAGGGTGTGGGTTCTGGATGTGGGTTGCTCATGTGATGGACAATCAGGTTGAATGATGCAGATCAAGTAGTTGATGTGGACAATGTGGCTGAACAAGATGGATTCTGCAAGGTGCAGCAGATTGGCAGAATAATGCAGACTTCTTAAACAAGGCAGATCGGTGGAATGCAGCAGATTGGCAGATAAAAGGCAGCAGACTTTTCTTGAAAATAGACTTAAAAATAGTGGCTTATTCCTTAAGCAGCAGATCTCTCGAAAATGGCAGACTGAATATGGACTTGAATGCAGACTCAAAAATGGTGGCTTATTCCTTAAGCAGCAGATCTCTTGAAAATGGTGAACTGAATGTGGACTTGAATGCAGACTCGAAAATGGTGGCTTATTCATTAAGTGGTGGGCTTCTTGAAAATGGTGGACTTGAACAAATGCAGATCAGCAGTATATGGCAGATTGGCAGACAAAATGTAGAATGATGTGAACTTCTCTTGATGAACTTCTTTGTATTGGAAAGTAGACTGGAGTGGAAATGAGGTACCAAGCTTACAATCTCCTAGAAGAGGCTCTAGAGTGGGTGTTTCTCCTAAGGTTGTAATCCAATCTTTAGAATCAAGTAGCTTTTGGCAGACATATCCCTCAAAGTGTTGTAGGCAGACTTGTCTTTTGCTTTTTGGTTTCAATTTCAGAACTGAGGTTTATTCACTCTTATCTTTGGGATATTTTATACATTGTGATTGCTACCTTGGTTGCTATCTGGCTAATTATATATTGCTATTTATGGTGTGTTTGAGGTGACAGCTACTGTCAGAATGACAGCCACTATCAGGATGACAGTCACTGTCAGGGATTTTCCTTATTTTAGCTATCTGGTTATTTATATAGTTTTCTGCAGCAAATGGTTGCTGGGCTAATTACTATGCTATGATAAGTATTCATATCATCTGGCTGTTCATGTCATCTGGCTTATTTGCATCATCTGGCTGTTCATGTCATCTGGCTTATTCATGTCATCTGGCAATAATTTGGATGATATATTTTGGTGATTTATCACATCAGCCCCCACTAAAGGATGGTCTGTCCCAGACTATCCTTTAGTCATCATTCCAGTAAGCATAGGCATCTTCAGCATCTATGCTCATACCATCATCTCCTTCTGTATCTAGGTTACTCTATTTAAGTTCTGGGTCTTCTTCTTGTTCTTCAAGAAATAGGATGTCAAGTTGTTGAAGGATACTCTGAAAGGTGGTTTTATTCATCTGGTGAATTTCATTGAGGCAGAGATGAGACTGCACCAGGGCTCCAACATTTCATCTATATAGGGTATAGATTCATTTGTCAGTTTTTGCTTCTCTGAGAGTGATTCTGGCTGGACTTTTGATGTAAGGTTGGTCTGTCAACAATTGTCCAATATTGTAAAAGGCCTGCAGATGATGGATCTGAAGCAATCTCTGGGCAATGGTGAGATTCTCTTGATGCTTCTGGATCAGTTGTATTGGAGTTCCTTCAAGTTGGCAGAACTGGGGCAAGAGAATTGGCAGGGCTTGGAAGGAGCTGAGGATGAGGGTCTGGAGGCATTGGTCTATCCTCTGAGTTATGGTTTGTGCAGATATATCTTGAGGCAGTTGATGTGAACTGGAGTTCTCAAGACACATCCATTTATACTTCTTATATAGATGCTGGTTCCTCTGATGTTGTGTACAAGGTATGGTCCTTCCCATTTTGGTTTCAGTTTGGTGACAAAGTTTATTTCAATCATGCTTCTCCAAACTAGAACTTGATCTCCAATCTTGATCTTCTGATCCTTCTACTTCTGGTCATAGTACTTCTTTTGTCTTTCCTGGGCCTTGATAATCTGGTTTCGGGCATCTTTTCACAGCTGATCTCCTTTTTCAAGAAGTTTTCCAAGATTCTCATGGTCAGCAGTTCTGGTCTTCTTGGTAAACATTATTTTGAAGGACTTTTGTTTAGTTGAGGCAGCAGGGGTGTTTTGGATTTCCCACAGAATTTCGGGTAAGCAGAGATCCCAATTGGTAGGATCAATCTTGGCAAGTTCTTTCTTGATGGTCCAGTTCATTCTTTTGATCATTCCATTGGTTTGCAGATGATAAGAGGTGGTTCTTTTCAGGTGGATCCCATGAATTCGTACATAACTTAAGATTATATTGTTCACAAATTCAGTTTCTCAGTCAGAGATGAGTTCTTCAAGGGGTCCAAATCAATGGGTGAGGTCATGAAGGTATCCAACAATGGTCAGGGCATCTGCAATCTCCATGGGGTATACTTTGGGCCATTTGGTCAGATGTTCAACAAATACTAGAATGTATCTGTTTCATGTTGGTGTTACTGGCAGGGGTCCAATTATGTCCACTCCCCATCTTTGGAAGATATGAGTGGGTGGGGGAATCAGTTGTAGAGGGGCTTGATAGTTTTTCTTTCCTTGATACTTCTGGCAGGTATCATACTTCTGGATGATGTCTCGGACTTGTGTTCTGAGGTGGGGCCAATGTTGGTAGTCTTTTTGAATCTTGTTTTCTGTATTTGTCTGTCCTTGGTGGGCTTTCTGGTGTTCTTGTTGGATGAGATCTTCTTGCTCCTTGATGGTTATGGGAACTTTTTTAAGGGTGCAGTTCCGAGGTATACCCTTTCTTTGGTTCATTAGGTCATGTAGGAGAGAACATCAATATTGTTGTGAGTTCTTCTTGCTTTGTGGATGATATTGATTTCATAATCTTGAAGAATAAGGATCCATCAGACAAGGATTCCTGTGGGGTCTTTTTGGTGCAGTAACTATTTGAGGGCTATATGGTCTGTGATCAGGGTGAACTTTCTTCCAATGAGATAATGTTTGAACAAGGTGACCACTCATATGACTGCAAGGTATTCCAATTTGGTGCTCCCATAGTTGGTCTGCTGCTTGTTGGTGGCTCTGCTTGTATAAGCTATCACATGGTGCTGTTTATCAGGTCCTTCTTGTGCAAGGATTGCTCTGAGGCCATTCTTGGATACATCAGTATACAGGATGAAATGTTTCTGTAGATCTGGTCAGACTAGGATTGGTACTGAGGTCAGGCAGTATTGTAGTTTTCAGAAGGCTTCTTCTTGTGGTTCTTTCCATTGAAACAGTACTCCTTTCTTCAGAAAGATTCGGATTGGGGCAGAGATTTTAGCAAATCTCTTGATAAATCTTCTGTAGTAAGATGCAAGCATCAGAAAGGATAGAGCTTCCTTCAGGGTCTTGGGAACAGGGAAGTTGTTGACTTTTTCAATCTTCTTGGGGTCTGCATGTGTTCCATCTTTAGAGACTACAAATCCAAGGAATTCAAGCTTCTGTTTGCCAAAGTAGCACTTCTTTGAGTTAAGTCTCAGGTGATTTTATCAGGTGAGTTTGAAAAACTCCTCAAGGTCTCACAGGTGGTCTTCAAAATTTGCTGAGTAGATGTTGGAGTCATCCATATAGACAATCAGGTAGTGGTGGATGAGAGGAGCATATACTGAGTTCATCATTCACTGGAAGGTTGGGGGTACATTGCAGAGTCCAAAAGGTATTCAGAGGTACTCAAACAATTTTCCTAGGGCAAGGAAAGCTGTCTTTTGAATGTCTTTGGGGTCCATTGGTATCTCATGGAATCCTGAAAATAGATCTATGCTGCTGAAGTATCTTGTATTTTGTAGCTGATCCAAAAGGTCATCAATTCAGAGCAAGGGGTATGTATCTTTTTCAGTTACTGAGTTGAATTTTCTGAAGTCTACAATAAGTCTCCATCCTCCTTTCTTTGGTACTAAAAGTATAGGGCTGGCCCAAGGGCTGGTAGAGGGTTAGATGACTCTATTGTCTAAGAGTTCCTGAATGTGTTCTTTCTTGAATATCTTCAAGTAGTGGGGTATCCTGTATGGTTTCTGTCAGATGGGTGTTGCATTTCCTGTATTTATACTGTAGTGGTATGATGGGTTGTATGGCAGGTTGCCATAGTCTGTGGTGAAGATATCCTGATATTTATGAAAGAATTCAGTCAATTGTTATTATTGCTGAGGGGTCAATTCTTCTCTAATGTTTGTGGAAGGCTTCAC
Source organism: Jimgerdemannia lactiflua (assembly GCA_003951145.1). NCBI lineage: Eukaryota > Fungi > Mucoromycota > Endogonomycetes > Endogonales > Endogonaceae > Jimgerdemannia > Jimgerdemannia lactiflua. The sequence continues at coordinate 12,145 of RQIL01040269.1, read as the reverse complement.
TTTCTCCTGGATCACAGAGGGGCCTTTCCTTTCTTCTGTGACCTTTTGCCATTTCCCTGTAAGTTTAATTCATAAACTTCTCTGTGTATTCGATTGAGGTAAGGCACAAGGTGTCTAATAGTGGTTCCTTTTGGCAAGATGATGTTGTCCCAGCTTGTGTTGGTTGCTTGAGAGTGTACTGGATTCATCTTGTCAGGGAATGTATATTTTTCTATGTGCAGATTTCGGTTTTCTTCATTGGGTTCGAAGAAAAGGTTCCTGGGATCTGGTGGTGCAAAGATTTTGATAGTGGTTTGCTCTCCTGGCTCAAGGATGAGATTCTTGTAAAGCTTCACTGATTGGCAGAAAACTTGCTGAGGGGTATTCATTTTGAATTGGCTGACCTAAAGGGGGTGTACTTCCTTTTTATCAGAGCTTCCAAATCCTTTGGTTTGTCTGATTCATTGAGTGAGCTTGGGTACTTCTTGCAGCTGAGGAGTCTTGTATTCAAGGAAGACTGCTTGAGTGATTTTGTCTCCCTTATTGATTTGAATCCATTCACCACTTCCATTTCTTAAGATGACCTTGATTTCACCTGTATATTCTGGGTCAATGGTTCCTCCTTCAGTAGAGAGTCCTTCAAGGGCTAGTTCAGATCTTGAGGTCAACTGAATGTAAGTTCCTTTTGGTAGTTGCATGGCAATACCAGTTCTGATGAGCCTTGTACTTTTGGGGCCCATAGTGGTGTCATAAAGACTGCTGAGATCATAGCCAATATCTTCTTAATGTGTCTTTTTTGGTGGAATTGCATTGGGATGAAGCAGGGTGAACTGTGCAATATTCTTGCCAAGTGTAGGCTGTCTATGGGCTGAGGCTCCTGTGGCATTAGATTTCCAACCTCTGATGTCTAGGTATGGCCATCTTGCTCCAGTAGAGGGGTCTTGAAGGTAGTTGATTCCTCTTTTTCCAGTGGGGTCTAGGGCTTCCATGAAATTGATAGTATCATCTATCCATTCTTGGCAAGTTGTATGGCAGATGAGAGCTAGGATATCTTCTCCTAGGTTATATATCTTGAGGACCTTCTTTTTAGGCTTCTTCTTCTTCTTCTTTTGAATCTGAGTTTGGTCATCTCCTCTCTTAAGTGTGTATACAATTACATCCTTGCTGAGATGTATCTTTTCATGTTGACAAGGCCAGTATCTTGGGTGCTTTCCATGATGGCAATATCCCATAGCTTGGAAGTATTTCTTTCTTTCTTCGATTTCTCCTTACTTTGGAAATCTGCATCCATTCACATCATACTTTAGTGGAAGGGTAGACAGGGGTTTCACTTCTGTCTGAGTATAGAATCCTACTCCATTTCTTCTTTTTGCAAGTGTAGTGACTGATTCTTGGAATGAGGTTCCTTCTGCAATGATTTTTGGGGATTTTGGTTTGGAGGGCTGTCTGGCTTGCTGGTCCAATATATGGCATTGGTAGCAGTAATCTCTTAGTGAGTGAAAAATGACTTGATGGGGGCATCTGCCTATTCAGAAGGCTCTCTCTTGATGGGTTTCGGGTCTTGGGATGACTGGTTGTAAGCTGGGTCCAGCTTCTCTTTTACTCCAGGGGATGTTGTCATCTTCTTCTTCTTATGGGGCCCAGTTTGGATCATCCCATGAAACAATTGCAGGGAGGTCTTCATTTTCAAAAATGCTATCATCTTCTTCCTCTGGTGATTGATCCCAAATTGCTTATACTTCTGCTGCTTCGATTTAAGGATTAGGCATGACTTGTGCATAGCTTTTCAGCTAGGTGTTGTGAAGGCATCTCTTCTTCCTTCTTCTGCAGTCAGGGCATGTAGTACCAGGGCTTTTTCGAATTCTCACATATCTGGATGAGTGTTCTTCACATTTCTGTCTTTGGAGGCATTTGGTGCATCCTCTGGCTTCTTCAGTGATGGGTTCAATTGTGATGGGGATTGTATCTTGTGCCCACACATTATCTTCTGATCTGTCTTCTACCATGTTGATTTGGGGCCTCAGTCTGGGGTCATTGTCATTTTCAGAGTCCTCCTCTTCTTCCTCCTCTATGGTGGATTCTTCACTACTGGCATATTCTTCTTAGATGGTCACCTTCTTTTTCTTCAATGGCTCAAAGCTGGTGACTTTGACTTGGTACTTCTTTCCTCTGTAGTCGAATTTGAGTACTTGTTGACCAATATTGACATCTGTATTCATCTCCTTCATCCAATTGGTACCAAGGATTATGTCATAGATGACAGCTTCAGTCACAACTGCCTTTGGGATGAAACTGAATGTGTCCAAGAGTGATGGTAATGTTTTGGACTTCTCCCAGGGGTTGAGTTTGGGCTCCATCAGCTACTATGATACTAAGACTAGAGGGTCCATCAATGGGCCATTGAATGCTGTCCAGAAATTTCTTGGTAATGACACATACTACTACTCCTGTATCAATAAGGATTTTCACCTTTTGGTCTCCAATTTCTCCAAATAGGTAGATGCTGACATGCCTTTCTGCAGCCTGTACTGCTGGGGTTGCTGGTTCTTCTTGAGGGATGGGGACTCTTCCTGTATAGGATCTGGTGGTTTGTAGTAATTTGTTCCTTACTCCAGCAGGTATCAGTTGAAGGAACTGCAAGAGTGGTACTTCCATCTTGGCTTCTTGGATCTTCTTCCAGGCTTCATTGTAAATGTCCCAGGGCATGGTCTTTGGGATGTATTTCTTCTTGGACTTTGGAGTCTTGGTTTTGGATTCTGGTTCTTCTCCTATCTTGTCATCAGCCAATTCTGGTAGAGGATCTTCTCCATTAATAGTAGCTCCAGGAATGAAGTGTGAAGGAGAACAGAAAGGTATATCAACCTGCTCTTCTTCATCTTCATCTTAAATGGTTCTCCTGCTTGCTCTTTTGGGTAGTTTTCCTACTGCTCTAGGGCAGCCTGCTGCTCTCTTCCTCTTTTCTGCTGGGTAGACTGTTTTGTATTCAGCCTTGGTTGGGTACAAGTTTAGGTCACTGTATTCTTCACTATCACTCTGCTCATAGTCTTCTACTGGGTGAGCTTCTGTCTTCTTATTGTAGGTATCCTTTTGGTTTAGTGGTTCAGAATTCCTTAAGCTATCTTGGTTGTTGTATTCAGGAGCATAGTGTCCTTGCTGTCCACATTTGTATCATTGGATCTCTGCTCTATCTCTTGAAGGATAGTTTTGACTATCAGAGAATGGATAGTTCCTCTGGTAATTCTGATTTTCATATGGAGGGTACCTTGGCTGGTAGTTCTGATTTTCTTGAGGAGGATATCTTGACTAGTAGTTCCAATTTTCATGTGTGGTGAGCCTTTCAATCTGCCCAACCAGTCTGTCTACTTTCGAATTGAGATCTTGAATCTTATTCTTGTCCTTCTTTCATTCTTTGGTAGACTTCTCTCCTTTTGATTCTCCTTGAAGGATTTCTTGCAGGGTCTTGACCAAAAGGTCTTTCTTATCTTCTTTCTGGTTGTCAGTCCAGGTGGTTCCTTGTTTGACATCAAAGTTTCCTTGGGCTGCATCTACTTGCTCTTCAGGCTTTCTGATGCCCAGGGTTCAGACATGTTGAGCAATATTAGGTGGAATTCCATTCATGAAGATCATTGGACCAATGATGTCTTAATTGACAGCATTGAATCTAGCAGCATACATTCTTTTCTGAATCCTGGTAAAGAATGCTCTTGGGGATTCTCCAAGGTTCATCTTTATTCCCATGATGGATTCTTGAGCTTTGTGGTGGGTTTCATTTCCTGTATACTTTTCAATAATCTAGTGCTGTATGGCTTCATATTGTTCTTCTTCTGATCTTGCATTCTCCATGACATCTTCTAGGTGTTGTGATATCTACAATCAACTATGTCAGAATTCAGAGTACTCTGTGACTGCTAGGATCAGATGACATTATGGCATGATAACCTATGACCAGCCTAAACCATCAAGTGATTGTACCAAAAGGAGACAAGATAATCCAAGCCGAAGAGAAGATCATGTTATTTAAAGGACCTGGCCTTGGCCTCGGAATTGGCACCAAAGAATAAGAACCCTCCCAATGCCTCCCACCTGCTGCTCCAACCAGACCTCCTGCCGCTCTATCCCTTTGCCTAGCCCAAAGACCCTGATCTTCGAAGCCATCAAGAAGGCTATTTGGCACCCGAATACCACTGAATATCTGAACTTCTACATCGAGGATCTCGGGCACTTCATCAACTACTAGTACATAATGACCCAACAACTCAAAGAAACTACCAAATGAATGACCCTCTGGCATGACTATGAAATTGGACACCGCCTTCACAATGAGACCCAGGAAAACAGCTGAGAAGACCTCATTACTGAACTATTAACCATGGACCACCTGATCAAGAGAGCTCTCTACGTCCACCAGATATTCTGCCACATCCCCTGGGCTATAGCACATTTGCAAGGAGTAACCATGGGAAACCTTGCCTGCCTATCAACTGAGGATGCCAATTGGATAGAAGCTGAAGTAGCCAACCATATTGGTAGCAACCATGTCGCCATGGGAAGCCAAGACACTGAACCCACCCTGCCAGACTTCCACACTACCCCTCTCCAAGATAACCATCAAGGTCACCTCATGAGCCTCATGGAGATATTTGAAGGACCTCCCATCACTATGGAAGTACCGGCTGGAGCTATCCAAATGACCCACCATCCCGTCAGTCTTAATTTGCACCATATCATTTGGGAATAGAATCAAGAGGAAGCCCAAGAAGTCCCTGTCTTTGAAGAGGAGGATCAAGAACTCCAATACCCTACTCCTGAAGCAGCCCCCTCTGACACTGAAACCAATGAATCCACAGAAGAAGAAGAGAAAGAGCAATAGAGAATCTATCAGTCCTCTGTCTGCATTCAAGCTGTCCAAGGATTGGAGAATATTGTTAAAGATGATTAGCCACTGTCCTACCCCCTCACCTTCTGGCCGGCACTCCCCCCTTTCAAAAAACGGAATGATGAAGTCACACAAAATGACTTGGTTGCCCCTGACAAAGGATACTATCCATTTTGAGTGATGTCTTTTGACCCATCCATTTTAGCCCACATGTCAGCAAGTCATGCATCTCTTTTCAGCGATGCTTTTTGACCTGTCTCTTTCAGCGATACTTTTTGACCCATCTCTTTTCAGCAATGCTTTTCAACCTGTCCGTTTTCAGCGATGCTCAAAAACACAACCATTTTTAGCAACATCCATAACAGCCTGCAAGCCAATAACATAACTTAGCCACATAACATAGTAACTGCGCATTATAGTTAACCCCAGATAGATAGCAATAGCAACCATACAAGTGACCCAGCAAACTTGTATAAATAACCCATATTCTTAGAGTGAATAAACCTCAGTCAATTGGCTTTTATCTGAACAACGAGAAGTCTAGTGTAAGATAAACCAACTTAAGTTTTTGAGAAACTTTGGGAAAGACTCCCAGAGCCAAGGATAACTCTTGTTCAAGACCACTGCCGAGAAACTATCAGGAAAACTGTTAAGGACTGAACGCTATTAGGAATTCACTGCCATGGACTGCTGTGAACTTCTAGAACTGCCACCAAGTCAAGGAAACCACACCCAAGATTCAAGTCAGTTAAGAACTGCCACTAAGGAAAGCCACCAGAAACCGACCACCCCATTCCATTAAAGGAATGACTGCCGTTATGACACAGAGACTGCCAGGAAAACTGCCATCAAGTTAAGAGAACAACTGCTATTTTCAAGACCATCACCAAGATCCCGCATTCGGACCAACCATGCATTCGACCCAGCCATGCATTCGAACTGCCATTCAGACCCCATATTCAAGATTCGAGACCCATATATTCAAGTGTTAAGACCTAAGGAACTCAGTATACTTAGCTTAAGAAAGCCAGGCCCACCGCCATTCCAGAGACCCATTGCCATTCCATTCTGACATCGTCAAAGTTAACAAGTCAGATGGATGAGCAAGCCATCGACTTCCGTTTTCTTTACCCATACTGCACCATAACCAAATTCACCAACCATCACAAAGCCTATGTACCCAAGTAATCGTCACTAAGAAAGTTCATCTATTATCCACTAAACAACTGAGCCATCATCATCAACAACCGAGCCAATCACATGACTATCCTCTTGGAGATCCCTTTTATCTTAACATACATACTGCACACTTCATCAAGTGGCACGTTGAGCTGTGTTTGAAGTATATAGTTATATGAAATGCACACCACAGTATGTATTGACATTATTTGCAGTTCTGGTGAAGATGTCTTTGGCAGGTTCTCTCAGCTGTGCCTTGAAGACATTGATTTATCTTTAGGTTGACAAGTCTCTCAGGGTATAACATTTTAGCATAGCTTATTTCTTTTTCTTTGTCTTTCTAGTACTTTCCATAACCTTCCAGTACCTTCCAAATGATTAGAAATCATCTCTTGGTACTAAGCCACAGCTAGAACATACTTGTCACTTCTGTTCTAGTCTTAGCTAGTCACGGAACTTCATGGAATATTGCAGATCTTTATTTGTCATCATTGCTGAGAAACTTCTTCTTGGCATTTCCATTGATTACTCAGATCCTTCTGGATCCTTCTTTCATATCTTGTATAAATATCCTCTCTGTTCTCTCGAATAAAGCTCAGAATATTTTCTCCCTGAATCTACAAATCTTCCTGAACTCTTAGTAACTCTTTGAGCTACTTTGAATCTCTAGAATTTAGTCACTTCCTCATTTAAGAAACCAGAACCATTACACTTGGTAGCAGCAGTTAAGTTACACCTTGCCTAAACAAGAAATCTCTCAAGAACTAGTCAAACACCATGTCTATAGACCCCAACGCCAATGCCTGAGACAACAACACCTACAGTACCCCTTATGGCAACTATGTCCCACAGAATGCTCCTCACATTCAGTAAGAAGAAGAGGATGAAATCCCTACTCAGTCATCTGGGACTCTAGAAAGCCTGCTGCACACTGCACTGGCTCAAATTTCCCAACTTCAAGAATGTCTAGACAAGAAGAAGGGCAAAGCTCCTATATAGTCTACACCTATGCCTACAATGGTATCTCTGACAGCAGTCACCATCAAGCCTCAGAAGCCTGATACCTTTGATGGCCAAAGAGGAGGACTGTGTACCAATGCTTGGCTTTTCCAATTGGAGCAGTATGGAGAACTGACCAATTTGAATGAAGCAGTACTAGTCCAATTTACTGCCACACTCCTCCAAGAGAATGCTGCAATCTGGTGGCAAAATTATATCCAGAATATAAGATTCTCTAGCCAAATCAAGGTCTGGGGTGAATTCTCAGATGCCATTCAAGGCCAATTCAAATCTGTCAACAGCACCAAGGTCACGCGAGACTGTCTGGCAAATGTCAAACAACTCAAGTCTGTGCAAGCATACAATGCACAATTCCTGTCTATCCTACTAGAGCTACCTCATGTCACTGAAGACAAGAAGGTCAACAAGTACATCTGAGGTCTCAAGGGACAAACCCGAGTTCATGTTGAACTTGAAGAACCCAAAGACCTAGATACAGCAATGAAAATTACTGATAGGTTCAATATCATTACCTATGGCAACCACTTTGAGCAAAAGAGACTACCATTCAACAACAACCCCAGAAGGGAGGAAACCAAAGTCAAAACTGTTGGACCTGCCCTCATGGATCTAGACACCATTGATAAGAACAAGAAGAACAAGCTTACACCTGAGGAAAAGGAGTGCCTCAAGAAGGCTGGAGTCTGCTTCTTTTGCTGTCAGCCTGGCTACATTGCCACTAAATGTCCCAAGAAGACTACTGAACCCAAAAGGATCCTGGTTCTGTCCAAAGACACTCAAGGTCATCAAGTCAAACAAGAAGTTGTCCTCAATTTCATGTGAGTCAATTCCAAGGCCCAGATTCCTTAAGCACAGTCAGAAGGAGCCATTGGTTTAGACCTTCAATCCATCCATCCAACAAGTCACTATTCCTGCTCATGAAAGAAGGCTCATTCAAATTGGCCTTGCAGTCGAAATACCCAAGGGACATTATGCAAGAATTGTACCAAGATCTGGCCTCAGTGTCAAGCACACACTGGATGTCAGTGCTAGAGTCATTGACCCTGACTTCCAAGGAGAAATGCAAGTCCTACTAGTCAACCACAAGGACCAACCTTATACTGTCAATGAAGGCAACAGGATTACACAGCTCATCCTAGAGCAAGCCACTCTGCCTGCCATCAAGGAAGTCACCAAGCTATCTCCAACCAAGTGAGATCAGAAGGGCTTTGGCAGCACTGATCAAGTTACTAGCATAGCTGAGAACTGAGCCAACTCAATGCTCATCTTCAAAGGTCTAGTCAAGGGCCAAGAACTAGATGTTCTCATAGACAGTGGAGCTGTTGGGAACTTCATCAACAAGAACCTCATTGACAAGCTCAAGATTCTCACCAAGCCAGCTGGCAAGAATGGTGGAGTTGTCACAGCTGATGGCACCACTCTACCAATTGACTCAATTGCCACTAAACTTCCCCTCAAGATTCAGAAGTACTGGGAACATTTAGATTTTGAAGTGGCACCCCTAGGAGATCATGACCTGATCTTAGGCAAACCCTGGCTTACACAACACAATCCACACATTGATTGGACCAAGAATGAAGTCACCCTAACTCAAGATGGAGCCAACATTACAATCAAGCCAAACAAGACTCAGATGAAAACCCCAATTGCTACTCTCTCAGCAATCCAGTTCAAGAAGGCCCTCAAGAAAGCTACCTGTGCCTTTGTTGTACTGATCCGACCCAAGAAAGAAGACAAGAGGCTATCAATCAGTGAAAGTATCAAGTTACTGCTGAACAAGTACAAGGATGTCTTCACAGACAAGCTACCTGGCCTACCACCTTCAAGAGACCATGACCACGAAATCAAGCTGGTATCAGATGCAGCCATTCCTAAGAAGAAGATGTACTGCATGTTACCACTTGAAATTGAAGCAGTTAAGAAGGAATTCAATAAACTCATCGAGTAAGGAGCCATTCAGCCAAGCAAATCACCTTTTGGCTCCCCAGTCCTATTTGTCAAGAAGAAGGATGACACCTTGTGAATATGCATAGACTACCATGTACTCAACAAGATTACTGTCAAGAATCATTACCTACTGCCTCTCATTGATCAAATCTTTGATGCTCTAAAGAATGCCAAACACTTCACCAAGATTGACCTGATCTCTGGATATCACCAAATTTGCATCAAACCAGAAGACATACCCAAGATGGCATTCATGACACCATTTGGTCTCTACAAATTTCTAGTCATGGTCTTTGGTCTCACCAATGTGCCAGCAATCTTTCAAGACCTCATGCAGACTGTCTTCAAGAATCAGCTCTATATCTTTATACTCATGTACATTGATGACATCCTGATCTTCAGCAGCACTGAAGAAGAACATCTCAAACACCTCGAACAAGTCCTCAAGATCCTCTGCAAACACAAGCTTTATGCAAAGCTCAAGAAGTGTGAGTTCTTCAAAGATCAAGTCAAATACCTTGGACACATTATATCAGCAAAAGGAATTCAAGTAGACCCAAGGAAAATACAAGCCATTGAACAGTGGCCTGTACTAGAAAGTCTCACCAAACTTAGGTCCTTCCTTGGTCTGGCTGGATACTACTGCCGATTTGTCAAGAACTTCTCTAGTATAGCAGAATCTTTGACAAACCTCCTGTGAAAGCAACCCAACTCTGACCTCTATGTTCCCTATATCTGGGATACCTTCTGTCAACAAGCCTTTCAAGAACTCAAGAACCACCTGATCCATGCACCTGTCCTTAGAAACATGGACCCAAACTTGAAGTTTACTGTCACTACTGATGCATCCAACTTTGCAATTGGTGCAGTCATCTCTCAAGATGATGGACAAGGACACAGACCCATCACATTCGAGTCAAGGAAACTGTCCCCTGCAGAACAAAAGCTAGCCACTCACGAAAAAGAACTCCTGGCAATCATTCATGCCTTCAAGACCTGGCGATACTACCTAGAAGGAGTTGAGTTTGACGTGATTACAGATCACAGATCTCTTCAGTACATCAACACCCAACCAACTCTTTCTCATCAACAAGCCAAGTGGAGTCAGTTACTTCAGACCTTCACTCCAAATATCATCTACAAGCCCAGAAAAACCCTGGTTGTACCAGATGTGCTCTCAAGAAGGCCTGACCTTGCTGCCATTTTACAAGTCACCATGGTACCTGAATTTCTTAACCAGATCAAGACCGCATATGAACAAGACTCTCTGGTTCTACAAAAAGACACCAAGGAATTCAAAGAAAAGTACACCTCCAAGGACAATCTCATGTACCATTAAGACAAGGTCTACATTCCTGCCAACCCTGAACTTCGGTACAAGATCCTTCATGAACATCATAACTCCCCACTAGCTGGTCACCTTGGAACTGAGAAGACCATCAAGAACATTCAATAAGACTACTACTGGCCCAATATGCTCAAGGAAATCAAGGAGTATGTTCAAAGCTGCAACCTGTGTCAAAGAAACAAGTCAAGCAACCAAATGCCTGCTGGTCTTCTGTAACTGTTGCCAATTCTGACCAAGAAGTTCGAGCAAGTCACAATGGACTTCATTGTACAACTTCCACGAACCAAATCAGACTATGATGCCATCATTATATTTGTGGACTGCCTGACTAAGATCACAATCACTGAGCCAACCACAACTAATGCTACTGCCCCTGAAATTGCTAGAATCTTCTTCAAGTCTATCTTCTACCAATATGGACTTTCCCAAGTAATCATCAGTGACTGTGACCCCAAATTCACAAGTCACTTCTGGCAAGTGCTCTTCAAGACTCTTGGAACTCAAATTGCTATGTCCACTGCCTTCCACTCTCAAACTGATGGACAAACTGAGTGAATGAACAGAACACTTGAACAAATGCTCAGAAACTATGTGTCTTATAAGCAAGATGATTGGGACCACTACCTGAGCTATGCTGAGTTTGCCTACAATAACGCAGTCCAATCATCTACTGGTCTTTCCCCTTTTCAGTTACTATACGGTCAAAATCCCAAGACCCCTGCAAGTCTAGTCTCATTCCAGCAATCCAGTCACACATAAGTCCCCACCACCCGGAACCTTATTGACAAAATGGATTCCCTTCTCAAGATCATGACTACGAATCTGCAAAAGGCTCAACAACATCAAGCTAAGTATGTAGATAAGAAATGTCATGATGTCAACCACACTATTGGAGATATGGTTCTACTTAAAGCCAACAATATCAAGGCCTAATCTCAAGTCAACCACCAGTCAGCCAAATTTTAACCCAAGTACCTTGGACCCTTCGAGATCACTGAGCAAGTCTCTACCTACTCCTACTGTCTCAGTCTACCAACAACCATGCATATACATCTAGTATTCCATATGTTACAACTCAAGGCCTGGAACCAGTCACCCCCTTATCCTGGCCGAATTCCGATGCCCTCAGCACCAGTTATGGTTGAAGACTACATCAAGTATAAAGTCGAGAAAATCTTAGACAAATGAGTCTGATACTGTTGCACAGAATACCTAGTCAAGTAGATGGGCTACCCTGAATATGATGCTACCTGGGAACCTGTCGCCAACCTTAAGAACTCCCAAGACCTCATTCAAGAGTTTGAGTAAAAAGAAACTCATTGACTGCCCATGAGGTTCTCCCCTTGAATAGTAGATGACCTACTGTACTGATCAGATATATTACTCATCGGGGCACTCTAAGAGATATAGCATCAGAAACAAGACCTACAGAAGAACTCTGTAAACCCTGCAACTAACAAGGTTCGAACCAGTTCTCATCTGATCAAGATGATACTTTGGCCCTTGCCTTATACAAGGATGGCCGATCCTTGCCAATGAGCCAATATATTTTATTGGTCTTTTCTTTTGGTTTTATTTTCTTATGTTACCTTCTGAATTCAATGAGGACATTGATTCTTAAGGAGGAGGAGATGTAACATTTTAGCATAGCTTATTTCTTTTTTTTTGTCTTTCTAGTACTTTCTATAACCTTCCAGTACCTTCCGAATGATTAGAAATCATCTCTTGGCACTAAGCCACAGCTAGAACATTTTTATCACATCCGTTCCAGTCTTAGCTAGTCATGGAACTTCATA